>JACXGJ010006059.1:0-36125 GCA_016801105.1 Esox niger
CATAACTAGACACATGACACTATTACACATCCCATAACTAGACACATGACACTATTACACCTCACATAACTAGACACATGACACTATTACAGTTCCCGTAACTAGACAGATGACTCAATTAAACATCCGATAACTACACAGGAAACAGATTTACTATATAGCATAATATCAGTAAATATAAGAAAGCAGAAACAAAATGGCTGCTTTGCTCAGTTGATTTATTTTACATGTCATGAGTAAAAAGTATTGTAACAAACTAGATTCTCTCACCTGGGGAGTAATTTTTCCCACTCTCTGAGTCACTGGCTCATTGAGCACCACCTCCACTTTACACTCTGATGTCTGATCCACGTTGAACTGCAGCACCTTGTTGGTCACATACACAGACCTACCCCGGCCCACCTCGACACCTGAGTTCAGCTGAACCAGACTCTGTGCATGGGCATGTTGTGCGAGAGCCATCAGGTTGAACAACACCCATAAAAAAACCTTGACTGCCACCATTTTGGCGCTCAATGTCTATGGGTCAGTTGCCAGTGTTGGCTGCTCAAAGCTGTATCCGATCTGAGGAAGAGTTTTACTGTGGGTGTTGATCAATAAGAGCCACAAACTGTACTTCACACAATCAGGCACATTTTTTTGTCTTTAGATGTCTCCCCCGATTCCTCAAGATGATCACTTCAGTAATGTCCGACTTCCTTGTTCCACTTCCAACTAAATGTCATGGAAACCTGGAGGAAAAACAACAATAAAGCAAAAACCCTTAAATTACCAACACAAAATCTGGTCCATATAAGAATTTCTTCGCCTTCTGACCCAGAAACGTAACGCAGCCAACTAACCAGCGAAAGGTCTACAGACAACTCGCTCCGGAAGCGCTTTCACCCGCCATTTCACATCAAAACAAGTCCCCATTGCTGGAAACATGGGGTTAATCTTTGTGACCCCGGCAAGGTGCTGGGAAGGGCCGGGGGGGGGGGCATGAATGGGTTGGTTGATCAAAGGGAGCCGCAAAATGCAGCCTGTGTTTCAGGTCCCATTGGGCCAGACGGGCATTCATTTGCTGGTGAGGCCAGAGTGAGGTTGGACTGGACCTAAACATGACTAGATTCTACTTCAATGCTTTCAAGTCTTTATTTTGTAAAGTCTATTTCTATGCTTGGCAGCATTTCTTTTGTAGGGTCTATTTCTTTGCTAGGTAACATTTATTTTGTTTAGTCTGTTTCTGTGCTACAAAGTATTTATTAGAGCTGTATTCTCCATGACTAGAACATATTGCATAGTTTTGTCAGAGCCTACAGTACATTGTATTTTCATAGGGCATAATAAATGGATATAACAATGCTGCTTGGGTAGAACATGTCTGTCAACACCAGCTGTTTCTATAATTTGTGATGAGTCATTGCAGCTTGATGGAAAACATTAGTTTTTTGGTATATTGTTAGACAGACTAACAATGCAAGCTACCTCATAGCCCTCTAACAAAGAAACAGAAATCGGCGGTTAATCAGGGAATGATAAAGTGCATTATCTTTTGGTTCAGTCTCTTATATTTCTGCACTGTAGTTACCTCAGTTTCATCACTCAATCGGTAAGCACAAAAAAAACATACTTGTTATAATTTTCACTGCTTATCTACTTGCATTTGATTAACATGGTATTTACATAGTAACCAACAGTTGTCGTTAACCTCAATATAATCTAAGGTGGGTCCTCCTGCTGACTGAAGTCCATGACTCACCACAGATGGAATATGTGGTTTAGTTCTCTTCAAACAGCCAATAGAAACTTCAGGTACCTTTAAAGTAAAATATGACCCCTAACGCAGGTTACCTCTTATTGTCATCCATTGAAAGCTCAGCAAATTCTGTAATGAATCCGGAGCCCATAGACCTGTGTAGTTGTGTGTATAGGAATGTATGCGTGTGAGTGTGCGCAGATGGGTACGACTAAAGGAAGAGGTAGAATAAAAGAGAAAAGCTTTACCAATCTATCTTTTCCCTAAACTGTAGCTTTCTCTGCCTGGCCCAGTAGTAAGCTTCTTATCAGAGTGCAACAAAGTTCTGGAATGTGTGTGTGTGTGTGGCCCGTACCTGCTGTTGGAGCTGTCTTACATGTCTTTTCTCCGGCAACATCTGCACATTCTCAGTGATGAGGAATCCTGTCAACACACACACACACACACACACACACCTCCTGAAACGACACTGTCACTGTAAAAACTCTGGCATCCCGGCCCGAAAAAAGACCACTGCTGAGACAAAACACTGGAAAATAAAACCTGTGAGACTGTGAGAACAAAAGCACACACTGAGTCTCCACGTCTGTTACAGGTTGTTTTCTGGGCCAGACTGCCGGGAAGTTTAGAGAAACACAAAGACAGAGAGACAGAAAGAGAGAGAGAGTGTAGGGAAAGGGAAGAGGGAAAATAGCTTAACCTCAAAACACAGGAAATGTGCAAAGCCGTTGCAAGAATTTTACTTCTCTATCTCTCCCTCCCTCACTCCCTCTTTCTCTCCTGCTTGCCTGCGCTCACAAGCCCAGATGTTCTTATTCCCCATAGAAGATAAGCCTCAGACACCACTGTGTAGTCGAAGGGGGCAGGGAGGCGGAGGGGAGACAGAGGAAGAGGAAGAGAGAGAAGGGGACAGTGAGTAAAGAGATGGTAGGGAGATAAAGTGAAAAGGTGAAATTTGATAGAAAATGAGAACAAGGGAAAGAGAGAGAGAGGTAGAGAAAGGAGGATTTAGGTAAAAAGAGGCCTTGATTGAGTTGGATAAACTCTAGATCTCCTGAAAGAGGAATGAGCCAACAGCTTAGAAGTGGAGAAAAACGTATCGGTAGCTTTGATGTTTTATGGCTTGACATTCATGCTAGAAGGAAGTTGTGCTGCACAGAAATGAAAGGACTAACAAACACAAGAACAACAAATAGACACTCTCCAGTTTACTCTTTGTCACTCTCACTTTTACGTGAGCACACACACACACAAACACACACACACAACAGGCTGACCTGTTGGACAAAGACATACCTCTTCCCTGCTGGGCTGCCTTTCTCATTTGAATGAGGGGAGCAGATTGACCTCTTCCCTTCAGTCTGCTGCACTCTCCCATGCACACTAACTAACACTTCTCTCTCTCACACACACACACACACACACACACCCACTCACACACTCACACCTCGGCAGAGCCCTGAGATCAACCACACTAGCAGATCACTCACCCCAGAAGTGAATCTGAATGGATTCTGCAGGTGTTCTGAAGGACAGAATACACTGTGGTAACATCTAAACGGTAACTTAACCTATCGCTAGGGTTTTTAATGAGCACACCACATCACCCTTTGTCAAAATGTGTGCTGCCATAGCACTTAATAAACAGTCGTGGCAGCTTATGGCAATTGCTATAAGCACTTCGTGATGACAGATAGTGTTTCCTAACTCGTTGGCAAGAAGCTTACTGTCCGTGTTAGGGATACTGTGCCAGTTCAATTATAGTGCTTGCCAGTATATGTGCCCCTGACGGCAGTGGTTCGAGTCTCTGCTCTGCCTCTCACTTTCCCCACACTTTCCCTCTTCTCAGTCTTCCAATCAACATTTTTGTCAAGTGTATTTTAGTAAAAGTCATATAGTAAAATATGCCTTTAACAAGAACGAGAAAAAGACAGCGATACTATTTGACTCTGCCTCAAAAGGTATTTTCTCCTCCCCATTTTTTTTGTCCCATTGCTTATTGCAACCATGTCTCATTGCAGCAACATCCAACAGGCTCAGGAGAGTCAAAGATCAGGACGTGCATCCTTCAAGACACTTGTGTCAAGAAATTCTGCCGCTTTCCACACTGCTCGCTCAACCAGGAATTTTCTGGGACCAACTCATTTGGCAGAAAACTCTTCCAGCTAATGACCATAATGAACTAGCAGGTAGCCGACCCTCTGGAGGGTGATGCTCGGTCATGATGAGACAAAGAATGCTTCGCCAATCCACATATCCCTAATCCCAAGGAAATACATTGCCCGTTGCAGTGCCTTTAGGATTTATGTTCCAATTTTGTGATCAATTCATAGCGTTGGCCTCATCAATACCACACCACAGCAGATTTTGACAAGAAAGACACAGTTCAAGAGACGTCCACCCTGCTCAATCAACAAGGACGTTTTTAACGTCAGGCATGCGTTGGAGGTGAACACATTTCCTGGTCAATAGCCATAATTGAGCTGGACCTGCATTCACTCCTTCGCTATGCCTTCTTCAATAAACCTGGGTAATGTTGGTTGGCCGTGAACTGGACTCAAACACCTGGTCACGTGACAGCTGTACTGAGTGACAGCAATCTACGGGCCAACCAATCCAAGTTCCGGTGGTCTTGGGTGGACTTTAATAAATACCATCAGCTGAAGAAGGTGCCAGTGAGTTCGTAGCGTCTGTCCAGCCTGGCAGATCAAATCTATTTTGTGTACTTATATTTATCAAAATTGATACTATTGTGCATGTAATGCCCATTTTATTAGTATTATCAAAATTGGGACATTTCTTTCAGGACACCATTCTAAACTTTTTGGTACTGTCCCGATATCTAAACAGTAATAAAATACTAATAAATTTGTACAGTACAAATTAAACAGAAAATATATGCAAAGTATCTTCTTCATGTGAATCTTACTTAGATGTATTTCGTTTTTGCTTTGGGATGCATATCCCAGCATGTTTTTCCTGAGTGATAAAACACATGTTCTAAAGAAAATAGAGACTTCCTGACATGGCCAACTTTAGCTGTAGTTTATTGATGACCACTCCATTTCTGAACTGCTTCCGAAATTTCACTTCTTGTGACCATAGAGTAATGGACATGACTGCTATGCGTAATTCAACTAAATAACTGCATTTGTTCTGTTTAATCCTAACCTGCTTAGTTTCTGATCATGCTCAAAGAACACACATACACACATACACACACACACACACACACTCTACACACGCATATATTGGATGGGCAGTTCGTTATACGCCGAGCCGAGTCCAGATTCGGGGGCTGCTTGCAGGCTGGCTTGACAACACAGACCTGTCAGCTGTCGTTAAGTCACCCCTGTGTCTGATCAGGGGTTTGTTGAGGCGTGTTTAACAGGAGGTTGACACAAAACACGGCCACTTGGTCTGTGCCCTGAATCCCACTGCTGCTACTCCATCTGGTTCCCACAAAGTGAAACCTTCTCAGATTCAAGTAGAAAAACACTCCCAGAGGTATTTCACGTTGTTATTTAACACTCTCTTTGAGAGCGGAATAGTATGTAATGATACTATAATAAAAGAGTTGGACTTTTGAATTGTTTACTTTTGTCGTCATGTCAACTTTATTCTTGGAAGAAGTAATGATTTCCTTTAGGGCCCCTGTCAACTTAGAGGCATAATTTAGATTAAGACACTGATGTTCATTTTCCACAGAAAATCCCCCCTGTCCTGTTTAAGTTCAATGTGAGAAAGTTTGAAGTGGTAGTTTGTAGCCTAGTTTGTTGTTAGATGTTTTGTTTGCATTTGACATTGTCGCCAAGCGGGAGCACTGCCAGAGACGGAGCTAGTTTTGATTGCATTTGATTTAAGTGTCCAGTGACTGTTGATTCATTCTGACTGGTACCCTTTGCGTTGTAACTTTGGGATTGTGGTGGCACAACATTGGCCCAGTGCCCACCTGGCCCTCCAGGGTCCTGTCACCACTCTTTTCCATTTGAATTTCACATTGCTTCACTATTGACCCATGATTAAACTCTGGAACGCTCTTCATGCACCGAGAAATGAAATCATGTTTGTTATTTCCCCTGATTTAGTTGGCTGTTAGTTTATAGGGGGCATGAAGTTAGTAAAAAATGTCATGCATTCTGCGCTCTGTCTCTTTACAAATTTTCATGGAACCGTATGTTTGCTTGGGTGTGGAATATGGAAATCGACGAGTGGCTCTCTGGCAATATGCATTGATAAAAAGAGACTTGAGGCCCTTTTCTCTCTTGGCGAGAGATCCACTCTAACAGTTTCATTGGCTCTGATGCTGCATCTATCGCCATCACACAAAAAAAGACACTTGAGCTTTGTAATGAACAGGTATAAAGTGGATACACTCTAATGACAAGGTAAAGACAATTGTTTTCCAATGCAATTCTGCTCCTCAGCCCTGAATAAGGTCTGTTGAAGTAAAATCCCTTCTCCACTGGTGGGTGAAGTTGGCCAGGGATGAAGAGTCGGAGACGGATGGCAGAGACTGAGATGCATGGCTCAAGACCATGGGTGGCACAGGAAGAACCTGCTATATATGGGTGCCTTTCTTCCATACCCATTTCCCTCCACTGTAGCACGGTACAAGTGTTCTTTTTGGGAGGTCCGAGATTGCGTTAACTTGTAGTTAACGCTTGACTGGTCGGGTTCTTGTCACTGCTGTTAGAAAAGGTCAATTCAAGAATATTTCAAGGTAAAATGTATTAGGATGGTGAAAAAGAACCAGAGTCGGATCTGAACTTTTGCATTTGGTGCAATTATTTTCATTTGTTTTCAAAACAGCAAATGTCTTGAATTTCAATACATTTTGGCTTGGTTCAGAGAAATGCACGTGTTGTTTGATAATGATATTCTGCACATTTTAGTTATCTCTACATTCATCCAGGATTCAGAAGGCTTTGATAATTACATGTGTGATGAATAAAAGATGAATTCTTGGCCACTGGTTGTAAACGCGGTGCTGCCCGGCCAAAAATGTTCTCTGAAAATTGTTTAGTATGTCATATATGATGTGTGAATATGTCTTCCATATCATCAAAACATGTCACTTTCAAACGTGAAAATGTACAGCTTACTAACATATGATAGCAATTTTATTACATGTTCATGCACACATCAACATCATATTACAAATGCAGTGCAAAAAGGGACGTTTTAATTTTTTTTTGTTAATTGCAATGTACCGTGCTGCATCTTTGAGGATATTGTCAGTCTGGGAAAGCCTTTCAGACAGCATTTAATAGAGTATTTTTGTTAGTTGGAATTTTTTTTTAGTGTTATTTTGGATCACCGCTTCCTTGGCCTAAGGAAGACAAGATTCATCATCTAGTCTCAAATGCTAACTGGCCTCCATCTGATCCATTAAACTTGCTGTTACATTTTCTGGATGAAAAACCCACTGTTGAAGCAATATTGGTTTGTCTGTGAATGAAAACGCAAACCAAACAGCATAAAACACAACTTGGAGACAAAGTAAGGCAACAACATGATATTAACATATTTGGATATTCCAGCAAGCGCTAGAAGTAAAAGCTTCCCACCACCCAGGCACTGCCAAGAAAAGGCTGTCCCTCAAACTCAGCGCTCAAAATACGTCGCTCATGAGAGAAGCCACAGAGATACTAAACATCTCCTGGAAGGAGCTGCAAAAGGAGATTCAGAGGCTGGGAGTGGAGCAACGATGCACTGTTCAAATATATTAAGAACTCTGTCCTGTGCATTAAACTGTCCTATGCTTAAAACTTTCCTGTGCATAAAACTGTAACGTGCTAAAAACTGTCCTGGGCATAAAAATGTCCTGTGCTTAAAACTGTCCTGTGCATAAAAATGTCCTGTGCATAAAACTGTCCTGTGCATAAAACTGTGCTGTGTTGGACCATGGCAAGAAAAAAGCTGTTGCTCAAAAAGTACCATCTGAAAGCATGAGAGTGACCCAGCTACAGTACAATGTGGAAAAGGTCTTGTGCTCAGATGAGACCAAGATCGAGATTATCAGCCAAAAAGTGGTATAATACCTGTGGTGCGGACCAAACACTGAAATTGACCTTAGCCAATGGCGGTAGGACAGAGGAAGGAGGCTGAGGAGGAGTCGATCATCTGATTATGCAAATGAGACATTCTTTGACGCAAAGAGCCCCGGACTGGTCACCAATGTTTTGCGACTCGTGAAAGGGCAATACTCCCTGGGAGAAATAAGGCAGCTGAAAAGAGCGATGGACAGGGGTGGAGAGGGGAGAGGGGGATCTTTGGGAGCAGAGGAAGACGATGAGAGAGGAAAGTCGGGTCTGAGCTCCTCAGGACCTAATGAGCTGGGCCCGCGTCTCCTCCAGCACAGTACATTATCATATTTCCACATAATTAGTTTGTTTTTCCACTTGAAATGAGTGAGCGGGTCGACGGTGCATTCAGCGCCGCGGGGGGAGGGGCCAGCCTATGCCCCTCCCCACGATGACCACTACCCTGCCTCTGGCATGATCGCTCCTTCCCCCCCCCATTCTCCTTACAGTCCTCGTATCCACTCATTATACGGTCAGATCCTGAGCTGTGCTCTGAGTCTGCTGTAGGAGGTGACAGGGAGATGAGAGAGGATGTGCCCGGCTATGGATCTCATGAATAGTGAGAGGCTAATGGTGGAAGTGTTTTGGTAAGGCGAGAGGATCTGTGGCGGGGAGACATGAGCAGATGACTGGTGGCAATGTGGCTCTCTATCAGGACCCTGGGGAGCCCCAGGGTTCCCCACTGTGGCTACACTGGGCTCCTGAGTTATGGGTCGCACGTCTGTGTATGATATTATTATTACTAGAATTAACATTATGAATTAGTCATTTAGCAGACATTCTCATCCAAAGCGACTCATGGATAGATTCGTACCCTTGAACAATTTCTCATTCTGGTCCTGCACGGATGTCGAACCCCCAAACTGCAGGCGATATGCTCTACCAATAGCTATTCACACAGTCACACATATGGCGATCAACTATTAAGCCGTTTTGCAGTGAGTGGTTTTTATATGTGTCTTCATTTGAAATTATTTGAAGTTAATTACTATAAAGCTAAAGAATATGGAACTTTTATTGCAGGTGGATGGTTTGTAAACATATTTTTTCCTATATAGCTGTTAAAATTATTATGTGAATTACCACAAAGAATATGTTAGCAAATATCTCATGCGCTACTTCAGATTATCTTATGTCATATGCCTTCCTACACATGGTTTCAGCAGTCAGTCTGTCATATGAACCTCTGGTAAGAGCAATCGTTCCATGCCATTTTTGGCCAAAACTATTAGGGACCAATACTTAACTGGAACCAATGTACACTCACTGTCAAGCCAAGGTCTTCAGCTTGTGACAACAACACAAATGACATCTCTTGCGCTCCGGTTGTCCTGGCGGGGGCCTTCTGAAGAGTTGCCAATTGATTTACGGTCAGGGTTAGGCTGTTTTAAGGCTGCCCCTTGTCTCTGCTTCTTCCTATGCAGAGGCCCTTGTTTGACATGACTTTTCGGCAGGCAAGCAGGAGGACTGGCCGGGGGCTACAGCCAGGCTATATTTGCGTGTCTCCTCTGGAGTTCAGTGAAGCAGCAGCAGCGGCAGAAGTAGTTTTGCATTAGAGGCACAGGCTGGAGAAGACTTGGCCAGCTTCCTGGCTTCATGGTTCATCACATAGTGTCCGAAGGGGGAGACAGCTTCTATCTGGGATGTTTTGCAATGTAGCATTTTAGATTTTCTTTCTGATGTGGATTTAAAAGGCATTTTAACGGGCATTGCCCAAATGGCTGAGTGGACATTAAACGCCAGAGTTGTGGTGTAGTGATGTCTATTACAGACCGATGCGGCCAATGTCAGAGTCTGCATGATATGGATCAGGAATTAACTTTGATTTGAGGACGCAAAATGAAAAAAAGGACGTTTGAATTAAGTTGAGACCAGCATATGGTGCCATGAGGACGGTCTTTCATTCCGTACATCTTTGGATCCTCGTTTGGATCTTGTTAAGTTTCGCAGTTGGTTTAGTGATTCGAAGTATCACACTGAAACACGGACACACCCACTGGAATGCGCACACATGCACACACAAACACGCACACTGTCCCCCTCTACACTGCACAATCTGCCCCCTCTCAAACACACACGCGTACAGTACACACACTCCCCTCACAAACTCTCACACACACACTCTCCCTTGCCCCACTCTCTCTCCCCACTACCCCCCCACAAAACAACCTCTCCCCTCCTTTCAACCCCCCAACACTGCCTCTGATCTTTTACCCCCCCCCACAAATTCATAAAACCTCCCTCTGCCTAACCATCCCTGTGGTTTTCTTGTGGACCTGGGCAGCAGCTCGAGCCTAGTGGCAGCCGGCTGGGTCTGGCCTGGTCTCGGCAGTCTTGGCTGGCCAGTTCTCTCAGACAGGGGCCGCATGGCGGGGCTCCAGTGCCCTGGCCGGGGCCCAGTTGGTGCTTAATCACAGCGAGTGGTCAGTCTCTTCGGCTTTCACAGCCAGCTGACATCACACACTGAGCGTCGGGGGAGTGGCGCGGGCCGGCTCCTCCCCCCTCTCCCTCAGCTCGCACCACACGCAGGTGTGTAATCTTGAGCCAGGGACAGCGGCGGCTGGTGGCCCCGGACCCAAATCCTGGGGAGGGGAGGAGGGCCTGAATGGGGCGAGGGGCTGTGGGTTGAGGGGCGAGGGGGTGGGGGATTACGGGGACCTGCCAAGACCATGAGCGCAGACTGTAAGAGCCAAGGTTGGGGCCTGCCAATGCTGGGTGACCGAGTCGTTCTCCAGACGCGCCACATCTCTGTCACCAACGTCCCACTGTGTGTGTGTGTGTGTGTGTGTGTGTGTGTGTGTCTTTGTGTGTGTGTGTGTCTGTATGCACGTGTACAGTATGTGTGTGTATGCGTGCGTGTGCCTTTAATCATGCTGCTGTTGTGCACTCAGACAGTGAGGACCTGCCACAGCTATCACCTGACAGCTCCATGAGCAGGAAAAGGCTGTGAAGAAACGTGCCTGTTGTTTATCAGCTTGATCTAAAAAATTTAGAAAATCAACCTTTAGTTTAGGTAATATTGAGCCATCCATTATCTCTCCAGACCCATCAGTCCATGATCTGTCCTTGTGGATTCTCCAATTTAACTCGCACCACATGTTTTAAATGGGATTTGTCATCTTTTTGTTGATAAGAATTTCTAGGTGTTGGTGTTTAAGAGAAGTATATGTATTTATTAATTACAAATGTGTTTTCTCTTTGAAGAATTTCACATTTCACCTCAGTCAAATGTTAGATTTCTATCATGGTTTGACTCAAGCAAAAAAAAAATACACATTTTCATTGGCTTTTTAAACATATGGGTAGCAATTATCATGCAGGGCACAGTATTTATATGAATGTATGTATATATGTACATCAGCCAAGTATTAACAACGCAATTTACATGTATTTGAATGAAATTCACATACGTAGGTCTACACTAGCCTCTCGTCTATGAATAAATACATAAATGTTTCAGATTGTGGCCCCAAAATGTCACAGAGACAGTAGAAAAAAGACACAAGAAGATTATTGGTCCATCACCAATGTGAGGGGTCGCAGAGGTCAGGAGAATGTGCGTGATGTCACAACGACCCCAATAGGAACACGTTTTAACAGACTTATTATGCAGCCTGTACCGTCCCGTCCATTATGTCGGACCGTTTCGCAATGCTGTTCACCAAGTAACATTCGGGAAGGAGGTCAACTTGAGAAAGCACTTGGATAGAATCTAAAATGGCGGAGACACTGTTCGTGTCACAAGTGGCAAATGGCCATCGTGATAAAGAGCAGTGGCTTCACATCATAGAGACACAGTCCACAGCCGTGCTTTGCTTTGCATACTATGGGGACAAGTGGGAACCTGGTGAAAAGGACTCTCATCGGGGCCCAGACTGGGAGATGTTAACGCCCAGGAACACTGTTGTACAGAACAGACGGATAACATCTCTTATAAGCTCCAAAGAGGAAGGGTGAGGAAGGATGAGGAAGGATGAGGTATCTGAACAACCCAAGAACCCTTTAACTACACTAAACCGGAAGGGATGATGGGGAAAAAAAGAAATGGAGAATAATTAAAGAACAAAAACTTTGCTGTGTACATATGCAAATGAGCTTGGAAATGTCAAATTAGCATACATTTTAGTTGACCCCCACTGCAAGTCCCCTCCTAGGGAAGGCTGGCTGCGTGATGACAGCTCGGCCATTGTCCAGACGCCCTGTTTTACATATCGCAGTGGCCTCCTATCACCGCGGGTTACCCATGGCGCCCGTCAGCGCCTGTCGTCACGGATACGGAGCCTGATGTGGAGTGACAGCGGAGACAGCCCCGAATGAATGACTGACTGACTGACTGACCTACCGGCCAAGCAGGGCTGGAGAGACGGAGAGAGAGGGTGAGATGGGAAGGAGTATAGGGGGTATGCTCAGGGCTTAGCTAAACTACCGAATACAAACATTTGATTTATGCTAATGTATTCATTAATTTAATCAATTAGTTGTTGACTGTTCATCAACACGAGTATTGTATGGGTGTGGCCTGGAGCTGGTTGTTGATTTTGTCATGTGTGTCTTTTCTGACTTTTGATGAGAGGTTACACCCACACATTGGTGATAACGAGGGTTAAGAAAGCTACAAACACAGTCCAGTTTTTGATACAGAGCGTTGGTACTTGGTACCATGTACTTTGTCATGAAAATCAACAACTGCAGGTAGAGGACCTGGCTGGAACAGACTAAGAAGTGTTGAAAATGAAAATGTGCATTCCAGTATACATTTTAATTTCATTTACAAATATATTCAAATCATGTAAGGTTATGCAGAACCCAGATAAAACAATAGATACATTAGGACCATATTCGAAAGAGGAAAAACAAGGGTTATTGGTTTCCCTCTGCTGGTAAAGACGTAGAAGGCAATAGCCTGCCAAGACCATTTCTTCAGTATCAACAAATGTGAGCAAACATGGAAACCCTAAATATCATTTATAGATTTCTCCAGGATATATTGAGGATTGAAAGCAGTTTCAGATTTTTCATGTCAACACTGAGGTGGTAACATTTGGCTGATCCTTAACATAGAAAAACATTCATTCTTTGTTATTATCCCATGAACCTCATTTAATTTAAGTGGAAATATTTTTTGTTATTGAAAATGTATGAGAAGATGTATTCGCAGAATTTGCAATTTAAATTTGACTAAATAATTCCACATACATTTTAACTGTCCAACTCAGAGGCAGATCATTTATAATCACAATTATTTGATTTTTGCTCCACCTCATCATAAAGTTAATTTAGGTCACATCAGACCTGAGGGCACTGAATTTGAATCTCCAAAATAGTTTAATAATGTTAAACGTGTGCTTGAACAATTGCCATCAGACCCAATAATTTTACTTGCAGCTCATGTTTTTATTTAATGAGATACCAACAGGGTAGATTAGTTTCAAGAATGATATTTTATATATGATGACATTTTAAGCTATATTGTAATTAAGTATGCTCTCTCTCTCTCTCTCTCTCTCTCTCTCTATATATATATATATATAGTAATATTATGCATTTATACATTATAATATTAAGCAATATAGCACATATGTAATGCTATGATCTATTGGAAGCTTTTTAATGTTTAATGTTAACATGCCAATGTTAACATTAAACATTATTTGTGATTATTATCATATACTTGCAATATCCCCCAGGCATCAACATTGTTAATGCTGTTTTTCTATTTTCTAAACTTTTATTTCTGTGGCCTCGGTTGGTCCAGCGATCTTAGCTGCTACCACAGTTGGAAATGTACTGCGGTGGCCATAGATTTACACTCAACCCAGTCTTGCCATCGTAACTAATCATTTCTCTAAACACTGGCCTACTACACCACGGTTCTACAGAAACTACAGTCCTACATTACCCATGGGGCCGTGCTCTTTGATCTGACACTCTCTAGTGTCTTTTTGTTCACCTCCTCGGTGCTGCTGCAACACTGAATTAGGAAGTGAAGTGAGCGGAGGTAATTGTTCCTGACTGCTGCTGTGCTCACCTGAGGCTTGAGTCGCTGCTCAACATATTGAGCATTTAGAGAGAATAACACATCTATTATACATACAAGAAACCCAACATGGAGATTGGGCACAGATGTTGCCAAAGACCCAGGTTAGCTTGTCAGTTGAATAGGCAGGTTAGCTTAAAGGACAAAACACCTTTATTTATTTATTTCCTAATTGCTCCATTTTGGTGACAGCTGTAAAGATTTTAAAAGCAAACGAGTGCATACGTTTAAACGCACATGCGTGCACAGACACACACAAACGCGCACACACACACACAGGCGCAAACATGATGCATGCATGAACACGAGCGTGCAAGCATATAGACCTGTATGCAAACATACCCCAATACTATACCAACTAAATTGCGAACCCATGTAATCTACACACACACATAACACACACACACGTTTCCTGGGTCTGGCAGGGAGTTGTAAGAAGATCTGTGGAGGGCCTGAGATGCAGTGAGCGTTAGCCGGAGCCTGGACGGGGATTGGAGGCTGAGGAGGATCCAGAGCTGTTGGCTGCAGTTGAAGACCTGGCTGTGAGCTTGGGAGGATGGAGACCAGCTCTCAGCCAGACACACACACACACACACACACACTGTGTGGAAGCTCCCTGACAACCACTCACCACTGCCAGCCTGCCTGGCCACAATCACTCTGAAAGCCATTTTGTCATTTCTCTGTTCAAAAAAACTAAACAGGAGGGGGATTTTAGGGGGGGCATATGCCTCTGTAACCCCCCCTCCAGCAAATGTCCCCCACGCGGTCGAGGAGCTAAGCTGACACAAGCTGGGCAGGTCTCCCTGTCATATGGCACTTCCAAACAAAGCACATGTTCTGTTGAAGGAGGAACAGTCACAACAATTCCACAGCCAAAGACGAGGATCTCGTCTTGAGTGGCGTTCCGAGCTCCCGTTGCCCGCCGCGGTGTCATCTGGGTTTGACGCGATGCGCAGGGGTCACCCGTCTCCCCTATGCCACCATTCACGCCAGAGCCCCATGTAATGGGAGGCCCACTGGGATCGGCGAGGATGAAAGCCGGCTCTAGGTTTTCTGTCATCTACTGCGTGTCACAACCTTTCATTATGGACATATCAATCGTTGAATCAAACCACTGAGAAAGTGTTTTAGGCTGCGAAACCAATGTGTGCATATTCAATGGATTTAATAAAGTTTGTGTCCTGGTGTCGACCGCCTGCCATCATAACTGTTCCTTTTTTAATATGAAATATCATCCCTTTTTAATTACTTGAGCCGAACACTTCCACACCCACACTCCAAGGGCCATTAATCAGATCCATAAGTGGACACGTTCAGCCTCTAATCTTAGTTTTTCTGTCCATCCATCTATCTTTCTTTCCCTCCGACCAGACGCTTCACCATGCCTTCCCGGAGCACCAGATTGCCAGGCCCCCTCTCTGCCACACATCAGTACCCAGCCTGCTGCCCGCTCCCCCAAGGATAGGCCAACACCTGCTGTTGTCAGACACTACCTCCTCCTTCCCAGTATCCCTCCTCGCCCCTCGCCCCAGCCCCCCTTCCCGCACTGTCTGTGAGCCACGTGGCCCCGGGGTGAGGAGTCACGCAGGGAGAGGCCACCAGACCTCCGTCCCATTTCTTTTTTATATCTCAACTGGCTCAAGGATCTTCCCCTTTCTTGCCTGAAGCACCAGTGTTCCATCCATATGCTTGTGTCGCTTGTTTTTTCCACTTCTTTTTGGTGGAATGATGGGCGGCCTGACCTGCATGCATTTGGTTGAAAGAGGTGGAACCGACCAGAGAGAGGAGTACGGGAGGAATATACATGGCATGTGTTAAAGACCCAGCCATGTGTAGCAGTCAGTGAGCCCAACCACTCATTGACTAATGGGACATTATGTTGCAATAAGGCATCTATAAAGTGGGTGAACTTCATTAGTATAAAAGCTTGTTGGGAACTTGTTTTCCACAGAAACAGTAGATGGAAAAACTCAGTTAACCCATTGTGCCTACAGTATAGGGATGATGGGAGAAGCAATTGATTGCTTGTCCAATCCCTGGATTCTTGGACATCAGAGAGAAATATCTTTGTAAATTAAAGCATGGATGAATTGCCCTGAGGAGGAAATTAAAATTGACAGTCGTCATTATTGTCCCTTTAATAATTCATGATCTTATTGCTGCCACCGAATCCATTTCAGGACGTGAGGAATGCTGCAGCCAATATTACCCACCCAAGCTCATAGTATGTGTCCCAGAAAGAATAGATAGAATGTTGGCTTACGCTGTGTTAGAGGTAGGCCCTGTTTAAAGCTGGTGTCCAATGAGAAGCTGTCAATCAAATGAAGTCTCCCCCTTGAAGCATGACGAAAACAAGGGTTCTGGTCCATGTCTAGCCCAGTAGGACAGGGTGGTCAAAGTCTGGCCCAGTAGGACTGGGTGGTCAAAGTCTGGCCCAGTAAGACTGGGTGGTCAAAGTCTAGCCCAGTAGGACTGGGTGGTCAAAGTATAGCCCAGTAGGACTGGGTGGTCCAAGTCTAGCCCAGTAGGACTGGGTGGTCAAAGTCTAGCCCAGTAGGACTGGGTGGTCCAAGTCTAGCCCAGTAGGACTGGGTGGTCAAAGTCTGGCCCAGTAGGACAGGGTGGTCAAAGTATAGCCCAGTACGACAGGGTGGTGCAAGTATATATACATCTGCACCACTCTGCCATTCTCTGACTGTTATTCTGTACTTTTTTTTCTCCCGTCCCTGTTATTAGAATTGTCCGTTTCTCGCCTTGCCTCATCGCAGTAACTGCTAGCAGGCTGAGAAAGCTGAAGATGAAGACGTGTCCTCTGCATATCCTGTTATTTTACACATCGTTTCTGCTACATGATCCAAAAGTGGAGGCAAAATATGCTATTCTTTTCAAGTACTCCTCAAAATTAACTGCAACAAAACCTTGAATTGTTAACAGATAATCAGCTTCTCAAAAATGGAACTTAAAACTATCCTTGCTGGCCAAATCTGTAAATAAATGATCTCTGCAGTTCAGACACACATATCACAATGAGGAGTTCTCAGTATTATTAATTTCCATTCTGTGCTCAGTTTTTTCTGTTGTGGACCCATGTAGAAACTTAGAATAGGGCAATATATGTATGCAACCTATGTCTTGTATGGGCATAAATGTTGTAAACGTGTACATATATGTCAAAATATACCAAAATTTACCATTTTCATAAGTCAGATTGAAATATGTAATTAACACGTATTATCATTATTTTAAAATGTATGTTAAGTCTTTTAATGTACATTTATGGCCATATATTAGAATTCTGTATGGGGACCCAACAGCCAACTGTAAAAGACCCTACAGAGGAAATAAGACGGCCAGGCTCTGAAAGCACTGAGCACTTTTGTTGTCACTTAGAAAATGTACATGATAACCACTTTCTCCAATTAGACAATGCAATATGAAGACCCGTGTGGGTGACCAGTATACTGTGACTAGCTCAATGGCCAACCTACTAATGCTGTAATGTTAAAGACCAGGCATCAGGCTGTGTGGCCATAAGGGCCCTTAGATGTAGAATATAGACTGCCATTTGGGATGCATGCATGGTGTGTGCTGTTGCTGCTGAGTGCTGATCCATGCTAATGTGAGAGCCCGGTCCTGAAGAACCCAATGGTAGAACCAGAGGGACTGCTCCAGACTAAATCCGGGGCTAATAGAGCTAACTACTGCAGATCCACTTGACAGCGCTCATTAATTATCTCGTTTAAACACTTATTACCCAGCGTCTGTCTGTCTACTTACTCACACACCCTCCCAGCTACAGGGGGCACTGAGAACAAAGGAAAAAGGCTGTCCCCATGTATGGCTTTATTGCGCCGCAACGCCACATTACATGGTTCGGAATACAAGTCAACAGTGGGGAGCCAGCAGGTGTTCAGGAGATTATCTGAGGTGGGAAAGTGTTTAAATCTGTCAGTTGAAAGTCCCAAACTTGTTTTGCGCATCCTGCAGTATAGGACGACCACACTGAAAGTTACTGTCACAGATGGAGAGGCATGGAAACGAAACGGAATGTTTAGAGAGGACAAGCTTGGGCTAATGAGAGTAATTAAAAGCACTTACTAATGACTGTGTGTCCTCCAGTGACACAGTGGAGATCCCCAGCTCCATTAATGACTATTAATCTCTGGTAATCAGCAATGTCGTAGCAGAGGCCGGGACACCCCCTGTGAATAGGCTACTGTCACAGTAGTTAGCTAGCAGCGCCAAGCATGGGGACGGCCATATTCAAGTCCCCGCCGAGCAGGTGGTGCTAGTGGAAGGCGGTGAGGAATGACTCTCGGAGTCTGACAAAACACCAGGGCCAAGATCTGCAGGCAAATGTGGAACACTGCAAATACAGTTACATCACAAATACAATTATTCTTCGATCTACACGTCTGCGTTTCTGACCAACATTACTTCATACCTGCACGTTCCACAACATGGTGACCTGTGGCCATAAATGTAACCAAACATTTCCCGGTTTTACCCCTGACTCCATTTACATTGGAGTAGTCATTTCAAAACGGCCTGTCTGGGATTGGACGTGGATGGGCTGTTAACTGATGAGCTGTGAAGCACAGCCTGGAGGGCAGGCAGGGGCCATTTTGAATACAACCGCTCGTGGCTCAGTTCCAGCTCTCATAAAAACAGCAGTGTCCTTACAGCATATCAACGAACAGCCGTGGCCAATGGGTCAATCATTCTATGTGATGGACGTACAGGAGCTGATTGGAATTCGATTGTCACTACATCTAAATATTCCAATCACCAAGTTCAGCATGCACCTTTAATGTATACACTTTTATGTTTTCTATATTTCCTTGGTTTATTTCCTCTTGGGGAACTTATTATATAGAAAGTCTACACTGGCCAAATAATTGTCTCAACAAGCATATTGTGGACTTTGTTTTTTTTAATACATTTATAAGATCCAGACCAATTTACCTTTACTACATTTCATTCATTTAGCAGATGCAGATTTTCAGTGCAATTTTGAGTGGCAGTTAAGTGCTTAGATTTTCATTGATGCCCCTTGTGGGAACCAAACCCATATCCCCTAATGATCCAAGCGTCATGCTCTTACCAAGTAAACTGCACCATGCTTTATAACATTACTGCAACCTGAGTTCAACGTCTGTGACTCTTGTGTGTGTCTATCCTGCATGTCATGCACACCAAGAAAAACACATATTGCCCTGAGCCAACAGGGGCATGATATCAATGCCTCACATTAACATTTGGCACTCTGGTGCTCTGAAACAACGGGGTAAACAGAAACCTGGCCGGCGACAGAGGATCTTAAGGATCAGATTTCAGGACTTGGGCCGGCACTGGCCGTCATTACACCCTGGCGCTGGTCCTCGCACCCTGGACCGATCCAGCAGCCAGCACCCTCTGCCCCTCCACTCAGACCTGGGGCCTCCAGGGAAAGATGGCCAGGCTCTGGGACAACTCTGCAGGCCTCCCGATCCGAGCCAAGGTTTCTTTTGGGCCACTGACCCTGAATTGTACATTATGTGGCCGACAACGACCAGAAGACAGTCCACAGTGTACTCCAACGTGTTCCTATTGTAGGTCAATGACTGCTCTGACCCATTGGACCGTCCCTGCAGGGATCCATTTTGGCCTGTTTATGTTACAGACATTCACACCGGGGCAAAACAGCGCCACTGAAGAATGGCAAAATGACAATGACGCAAATTTCAGGGACGGGCTGGATGAAATGAAGATATACAATACGTTGGTGTGGCGGGTTAAGCAGCCCAAATGGATCAGGCAGAAAGAGCAGAAAGACTTGCCAGAACGTGCATTACAGACATTTGTCAGACCGGGACAATAGTGGCGCTCACCAGGCAATATTAGAACTATTCCATCCCCTGGGTTTTGGATGTGAAATGGTTGCAGTATCAGGGCGTGCAGAGGGTTCTGTAATTCGCTCTCGGGGGACATCCCTCACTCCGGCTCGGCAGGGCCAGTGTGACTGCCAGACGGCTCTGCTTGTCTGTTAATCTCCACTCACTGGAAAGGGAAACGTATGGGCCGCGCTGCCAACACACAAGGCAGGCTGCAGATGGCAACACTTCCACGAAACATCTTCTGTTTCTTATTTTTGGCCCAGCTCTCCCCCAACATCACAATGTCTTTGCTGTTTTCATTGGGCGCTAAAATGCTGCAGCGATTCACTACACAGAGATTTTTTGTTTTTATGGAAATATGTACCGTTTTTGTTTGTATGTGTGTCTATTTGTGAGTATTTTTGTCTTACTGTGTGTGCATGTGTCTATGTATGTGTGGTAAAATCACCAGTGTGAACTCATAAAACAATATGGGGCTAAAAGGGGATGTTAGCCCAGGAAATAGCAGCCCTGTTGGACAACCCATACAAAAGTTGCTGAAACTTGCATACGTAAAATAGGCGTGAGGCAGGTAATGGAGACAGACGTTGCTAAAGCATGGCGATAAGAAGATTTCATAAGTCTGAATGGAACAGAAGAATATGATTCTTGACAGGGATATGCAACTTATTTCAGTTGTGTGCTCATTATTGAGGTGAGGTGCCGGAAACATAATTATAATAATTGCAAAAAAATTGTGTACACAATTTATGGGCCGCGCTATTTTTGGATGTTGCTATTACGCAACATCCAAAAATGTTGCGTAATAGGTACTTTATTAACCCTTTTTTGCAAGGTAAGACTGAGAATGCACACTCATGTTCAGCGACGAACTCGGAGCAATTATGGTTCAAGAGAACTGCTGATTATTTTTGCCTTGCTTGCTCTGGGATTTGATGAACCTTTCGTGTTCTGGCCTGATGCTCTAATCACTAGGCTTTCTGCCACCCCCAGAATAAGGCAACATTGTACAATTGCAATACGTACGTTATTCGTCCATTCAAAACTAATCCTGAAGGGGGAAAACGATCATTAAAGTATCACAGCAACGCCTCAAATAATCTGTGATCATCAAAATTACAAGTCTTGTAGATAATCAAAACAACTGTACTGCGCGGTACGGAACCTGCTTCGATTTGAGGGCATCTCCGGGTGGTGTTTATCTCCCGCCCACAGACGTTGGCCGCATTTTGTCCCGCCAGTACAGAGGGAAGTCCCCCGCTAAAATGGTTAGCGCACCGATGTGATTCACAGTGGCAGAAGGCATGGGAGCGCTGAGCCTCACTGTAGGCTGATCAAATTAATTATGCTAAACAGCTGTAAAGGGAGAGCGGCGTAACAGCATTGTTCCCTTTTGATATCCCGCGCTGGAGGTCGTTCAGACGGACCGTGGCCTCCGGGCGTTTTAGAAAAGTAACCTGTGCCGGTTTGGCCCGTAGGTAGACCGGCAGTGATCTACGCAGACTAAAATAGATAACCGTGTGCATTTTCGGTGTGGCTGTTATTACAGTGCTGGATCTCCGCAATACTTTTGACTTAATATTTCAAGCTCAACAATAGATGGAACATCTGAGGTACCACAACCCAGCTAGGGTGAGCTCCCACCTGGATAAATCATCAACTTACCAATTGGGGGGAGAAATGTGGACATTTGTCAGTTTGCCCACAAGGTCTAAGCATGATTTGGCATCTGTGTTCAAACCACCTACTGACTGGAGAGCTGTGGGTGGCTACAGAGATTGGAGCTTTGGACCAATGTTTACTGCTCAGTAACCAAACAACTGATTATTTTCTCTTTGCCATGAAAACTCTGGGATTCAATCTAGGAAGCGTTTAGTTGTTGGTCAGTTGATCAAACTGCTAGGCCAGCTGCCACACGCCTGTAAAAGATCTATCAGTCAGATAATAGCATCATCGTCACAGAAAAGACTGTGGGATGTCATAGAAATTGGAACAAGGTCTTGTCAAGCCCACACACTCAGATATTGGTTTGTGTTCCTTTATTAAATATTCATTAATCCATGAGGGCCTAAAATATAATATGCACTCAAATTCTGCTGTAAGTTTTTACAAGTCCACTATTACCTATAATTTGAAATTATTTGGTTAATTTTGAGAAAGTGACAGTTAGAGAGGAGAAGGAGAGAGAGAGAGAAAAAGTCAGAGATAAAATCACCTTCAAGCCCCCCACATTGTCCTTTGTGTCCATGTCCTACTGCCTTCCTCAAGTCTCCCGTTTTTCATTTTTCCCTACTGAAAGCCCATTTTTCTTTTAGCACATATTCTCTCTGGCAAGGCCCACAGCCAAAACCACATCACGTTGTGCTCCTATAGCGACGATTTTCAATTAATGTCTTCATTTATCAACTCTGCAGCACATTCTAATTCTGGATGTCCATGTTCTGAGGGAGGAATCATTCTGAAGTCATGATTTATAAGTCACTGTGTTTTCATGATTAACTTTCAAAAACCAAGGATTGTCCGAACACTGAACACACAATCCCATCCAAAGGTGAAGCCATGCAATGCCCCTAACGTATCAAATAATTACTCCAACTGAAAATGAAAATTACCACTCTGATATCAAAGGACATTTCACTGTATTGTCACAGAGATAGACAGGCTAATTTAGCCTGCTAAACATAAGACATACCTCTAAATAAGTAGATGAAAGCCACCTGGTCGGACTGGCCATTGAAGCATCCTTGAGAGAGGATTTCAAAGGTTGGAGGAATAAATGTGAGCTTTCAGGTAGCTGACTCAGGGGAGAGGCAGGTATTTTGTGAAGTTCAGTTCCACTCACTAATCTGCAGTCACAACAATGGAGCCATTATGCGAGGAAGAGGAAATTTAAGATGCAACTCTCAACCGAAAAAAAATATTATTGGCCTTCTTCATTAAAGATATACAGTTTCCTTATTATTTCCATTTTCACCAATAGTATTCGTTTCGTTCCACAAACTGAGTGCCCTTTGCAACCTTTTATTATTTAAATTATTTACAATTTTTCTATTTTATAACAATGTTATATTAAAGGAAAGGCCTGTCAACCTATAACCCCAAGGAAAGTGCAATCACTCATTTTTGTTTATGAAAAAATATTTGCTGAAGAGTTTTTGTATTTTTACACCTCTCTAACTTCTAGGAAGATTTTGAGCCGCAATTTTGACAGTTTTACATTTGTTACTTTACGGCATTGTCTTTTCAGCAACTCCTGACAAGTTGACCGATACATTTCCTCTAAAGTCCTTATTGCCAAGACTTTCGGCTTGTTGTCACTGTGCTCGCTCAACCAGGAAGTACTTGCCAGCTCCTATGTAAGCTCTTGGAGAAGAACCGGTTAAACAAACAAGTGATTAGTGATTAATAGAATCAGAACATTGGGGGAAAGTTTTTAATAGATTAAACTTTTATTATATAACCTTTTACTAACTTTGGTAGCGTAGCTAACATGTTCTTCAGCTACCATCATTGGCTATTGCTCGTTATACAGCTTCAAAAATATTTTTTTAATATTTAGAAAATGTTCTTAGACCTTATAATATCCATCTTGTATTTGTTGCAGTTTTATTCTCAGAGGGCTATTTCGAGTTATTTAATTAATGACAGAACAGGACATCATGATGAAGTGCGTATGATTTTTATTCTCATTTGCCGGTCCATTTTATTTAGTAGTCAAAGAGTAAAAGGTGAGCAGGTTCATTATGAAGTATGAGTTCAAACGATTCAAGTAACAATTTTTAACTGGTTACCTTGTCGTCTACATTTTTTCAGCGCTCTTATGGCTCAGGATTCCAACCAATTACCTTCCAACCAAACATCTTTATTATAATATTTTTTCCTTAGCAGCCTGAGCCATAATGATTCAATCTTAACATCCATTTTTTTAGGCTATGGCCTGGAATGTTGTCTAAATGTAGATTTTACATGGAGAGTGGGCTCACCGCCGGGCAGCCGGGCAGGGACAAGGTGTCGTGAGCCACCAGCGCGCCGTGGCCTGAGTGAAGGTCAGAGGAGCAGAGCAGAGGCTTGCTGCTGGCTGACACAGGACATCGGGATGACAGCTTTGGCCGCCACTCATCAGCACTCTTTCTGATTCAGGATGATGTGCCAAGATGGACGTCAGCGCAGCGGGCCTGTCTCGGGCTAACAGTCCCTCCATGCCTGTCCACTTTAAATGGCACAATGGCACTATCTTGTTCTGGGGAGGATGTAGCGCTTTGGCATTTGGCACGCCTTGACGTCATTTGGCCGCCTTTCCAAGTGTCTGTAGGGCCCTCTGGAGAGAACGGGACTCCTGTTTGTGTTTGTCTCTAATTCAAAAAGAAAGGGGTAAAAATTCTAAAAGTTTAATGCTTCTGCCAGCCTGACCATCAACTCACTCCCACCCAAATTGATGACTCCAGCCTGATGATCCATTAAGATGTGGCTAAAGGTTCCAAGGTATAAATAGCCTTCAAGGGCACGAGGCAATATTTCCTGAGGAAAATAAAAGCTGCGCAAGGTTGTGTATGCTAGCCCGTCATTAATCTGTAGTTGGGGAAGGGGCCAGGGGGAGAAGGTCATTACATTCTATTTGCTCGCTACTTAATTTTAATATGTTTGTGTTTTTTGTGAAACTTAAAAGAAATACTTTAGTAGTTATTATCCTGCTGTAATTATATATTTTTTATAATTTAAAATGGTTTTGTAAAACAAATGATTAAGCAGCACTCTACTGGAAATATTAAGTGGCCACAATTTCAATTGTAGTATTTGTGTACAAATGTCACTGATTTCGTGCACATGTAGCCTTTACCTTCACGCTAATTATTGATCTTGTCGTCTGTGCATGCAAAATCCCCAAATAACATCCAAGGCGTTACGTAAAACAGCAGAGCTAAATCTTTGGACATCAGTAACCTCCAAAAGCACGTGGCAGTGAGCGAACACGCTATATCTGGCTACGGTGTGCCGTGACCACCCGTCCTGGCTCTGCCAGTAGCACAAGCAGATGGTACTCATGGCCTTTTCCTCCCGCTCCTCCTATCAACTGTGGCTGTTTGTAGACCCATGATTCAGTGTGTTCACAGTCTCTTCCTCCCGCTCTGTTTCTCTCTCACACAAACACGCATTGATATGTGATCATAAAAACTGAACTCCTAAACCAGTGCATAACTAATAACGCTAACCTTAATTCCACTTCTGGCTTCTATGCTGACAATTCCAAAGTTTAATAATTTTGTGAGGACTTTGAGTTGTCAAACACACACATACGACACACAGCACACACACACCACGCACACACAGAGGGAGGACCAGGTGGCTGGAATGTAAGATGTCAGGTCTGAGGTTGTGTACAGGACACACTAGCTGAATTTATTAACCTTATTGCAATTTACTGCCTACACCCCCACCAATCATGTGTTGTCTTGACCTCCATTTTTCACTGTCTGATATTCTCGTGTCCTTGTCTTCAGTTGTACTTGATGGGATTCATTGACTCGATTGATTTTCTCGGATCCATTTTTGTGAGATATAGAAAACCCTTATTCGGTTCATCTGACGGTTTTTAGTGGGGATTTAAGATTAAGTCCAGATTTATCCAGATCTGCACTAGAAAGTTGCACATGCATGTTAAGTTAGCATTCTGCCCATAGAGCATTATTACGTGTGAACGGGAAGGTTTTAGTGTGTATTGATTTACGTTAATCTGCAGTATAACATTTAAATGGAAGCTGGTACCCTTGATGTTGATTTAGGGTGTTCTGTATTAAATTCACTCCACAGAGATTTTTCAGAGAAAACAATGGATTCATTATTCACGTTTTTTACCCTGGCTTCCTCTGGCAAATTGACCCATTTTGTAGCTTACTAAAGCTGTTGCCTGGATGTGGAAGCGAGGCTCTTGTCAGTGGTGTGTTTCTAATTGCTGAAGCACACTCGCAGCAGGTCCCTATTACTGTCCGCCCTTAGCCTCCACTTTCAGAAGGGACCCCAGCCAGACACCAAGTTGCAAACACATCAGACCTGTCGCAATGAAGAACTTGGTCCAGGCAGCTGCTTTTTCCGCTTGCATTTACTTGCCAAGGTATTGGGAAAATGTATGTGAAGAATCTTCCCTGGAACTGCAATGCAGTTGTGAGGTCACTTCCTATGGCAGATGGCCCTGACAGAACCCTCCGGTTAATCACTTCCTGCAGTGGAAGTTCAAAGACGTTGTTTATGGATTATACAGTCTATAATGAACTCTATAATTGAGAGGTATATCAATGAGAAAATAAATATTATTTATTTTTCTGCATGTTTTCCTCTGCAGTTTTAACAATCTGGAACGCAAAGGCATCTGACAACCATCAGAGAGGAAAAATGCATGACAACAAACACTCTTGTTTGGAGTTGAGCTTCCGGGGTTTTGCCAAATGGTTCACTGGGTGCTTCTTATGTTCTGCAAGTGCCGATGTGGCAGATAAAAACAGGGGTGAAAAAGATGCCCAGGAAGAAATGTCCACGACCTTTCAACTTAGCTATTAGAAGACTTTTGTTGGGTCTTTATTTCAGCTTTGGTTGAAGTGGTCTGCTAATCCTGTCCCAGGAAGCAGCAAGGATCCACTCAGGGACTGCTCAGTTCCTCCTCCAGCTCCAGGTCGTCGTATGGACACGTGTCGTACAGAACCCTGGCAGGTCCTTTGGCTTCAGTGAGCTTCAGTGAGCACAGTGCTGGGTGGCAGGACGCTGGCTTGCCTTCAGGGGTATAGCCATGTTTCACAGAGAGGAGAGGATAGCAAAACAGATGTTGACAATCAGGGTTTTTTTTCACCAGCATTTTGAAATTTGGCTAGCAAGAGGAAGTAACCTAATGCACACATTAGGGCAAGTTATTGGATTTGGGGATACATTAGATAAAGATGCACTGGCTTTCTCCTTTCTTTGGTTCGTTTTAAAACAGCTTGAAAGCACTGTTGTTGACATAATACAAAATGCCAACTTATAATGAAAATAAATACGTTATTTCTTTTTATTTCATACAGTGACATTGATCATTTGCGACCAGTGGACCCTGGGTGTAGGTCATGTCAACAGTGGCCAGTACTTCAAATATTAAATCACCAAACAAACAAATCTTTCCCACATTAAATCACCAAAGGAACAAAGCCTGTTGTTCATCCCTTTAAAATAATGCTCATCCAAAACGTATCTTCCGGGCATTAGTGGTGCATTCAGTTCAATCTGCTGAATTGGAATAATGCACATCATTTGCCCATCCTCAATATAGCATTCAAACCTTCCCAGTGTTTACTATGAAGGTACTAAAGGGAATAAATAAATGTATTAATTGTCAAATGTTTTTTTACCTTGCTTTGGGGGTTGCGTGATTCACGGCAATATCTTTTATATACCAACAATCAGGCATCTCCGATCGATCTGACTAATGGTGAAGTTTAATTGCTGCTTAATTTAGTTTGTACATTTTGTTTAGCTAAGGGGTTTCATTGATGCCTTTTTTCATTCCAAAACTTTTGTTGGACATCAGACAGCAAAATTCACTGTGTTGTGACCTACTGATCCCAGAAAAAGGTCAAATTAAAGGAAGGTCCGTCTATGTAAACCATCTATTTAAACTCTACATGGAACAGGGCATTTGACTGACAGCTTGTATGGAGTTTTAAGTGAAATAGCAGCAGAACCCATTAGGGGAACACTGTCCTCTACTGGCCGCTGAGTGACTTGCTGCTTTATCTTGTGTGATTTTCATATCCTCAAATCTTTGAAAGTGTGGTTGTTCTCCAATTTTTTATTAGAAATTGTAGTTATTGATAATAAAGAACATGTCTTGTTGATTAATATTAATTTTGGTATTTAAACATTTTTCTAAAACAATACCGCATTATGTCCTATTTTTCTGTAATTAAATATATTTTTTTAATACATTTGACTGCACACCCTAATATAAAATATTAAAACATTCCACATTTTCACATCTATCACAATGTGATACAAACTTGTATGAATCCTACATATTTTTTATTCGCTGTTCATCCATGTAATTCGGGTAAGAATGCATTTCTATAAATTCAAGACTTTGTGACGCTGGTATGTATAGTTGGTCGTATGCCAAGCTGGTAAACCGAGGTGCAGAGAGTTGTAATGATTAAGTGTGATCATGGCATGTCGGTTGGGTTGGCTTGCTGTCCGATACAGACCTGATGTGTACAGTAAACGTGTGCTTGCTGGCCGCGTGATGAGGCTGCCATCCACACTCATCCTCTAGCTTCATCTCTCACACACACTCGGTCGGCAACATAAACCTCAGACTGTTCTGGCCTTTGCAAACCTTCTTCTCAACTAAATGTTCAACTAAATAACATGCGTCGACAGCAATGTCAAGTAAATATAGGACAAATTGCTATAATTGAAGTTATAGATTTTCTTTATTGACTTTGACTAATGCTGAGATAATTAAGCAGATTTGTAAAATCAAATGTAAATTGAAAATATAGTCCATTCAAAAAAGGGGGTCTCTGAAATCATACATTTATTTAAATGGAATTTTGTGCATTCATATTTCATGCAATGCAATATATCGCCTCGACATATTGTTACGCCATCTTCTTCATAATGTTAATTAATAAGATACTTTTTAAAGGAATTGTGCAAAGAATCGAAATGTGTAATGTTCAAATCATCATCAGTGTTCTGATTTATCTCGTCCATGGTGAGGAAAGTACGAAACTTTAGAAGTTTTACAAACGAATTAAAAAACACAGTGTTCCAGAGAGTGAAATGTGCTCACTTGGTCCCGGGGATGAAATTAGGATTACCCCCAAACCTCTCAGCACAGTCTTTGGTCTTTAGTATACCTGTGCGCTTCTCTCCCCGAAGCAGTCTCCATATCTTTGGCCTAATCAAATTCCATAGCCACTGTGTTACAATGGGAGAACTGTTTGATGGGCGTTTTCAGTCTCCTCACTCCCCTGGTTCAGGTATTCCCCCTGATGGGGAACCTGAGCTTCAGAGAGCAGAGGCCGGGCGTCACCTCTCATGGCCATCCTGCCCTGCTCAATGCACCCAACGACTCCACAGAAAGTAAAGCATTTCCGTAAGTTGCGTTTGTTAAAGCTCAGATCCTTGGTCTAAACATACTTAATAAATAATGTGCATTTAAACAATTGCTTCGCTTTATATTCTAAACATTATTACAACTTTAATGTTCATCTTAAATGGTCAAAAAAAAAGTGATTGCATTCCTAGCTCTGTCTATAGGTTTGTGAGAAGTTATATTCATCCAGACCCATCTCTCTGCCTTGACCAACACACAGGTGTTGTGCCACTGGGTTTATGTTCAAACTAAGGACCTCAGCTTTAAGGCGCGCCACAGTAAAATGCAATTGTTTTATTTTATCTAATTGAATATAGTGAATTGCTTGTAATGCATTTGATAATTTACATTGTTATTTATAGTCACATATGACAAAAATGTGAATATAAATAACATCTCGCAATTATTGTACTTAAAATTATTTAAACAACATATCAAATGTGAAATCATAAAATAACTTTACACTGAAATGGAAGTTGTTTGGTCACTTACTCATTTTCCATAAAATGTCTTCAGGACAGCATTGCTGCACATAGTCTTGAATTCCATATATATCTAGATTTTTTTTCTTCTGGGTGTCAAGTACAGTAAGGCAGCATGTTGAATTGACCAATCCATGGCCATATTTCATTTTTTTAAGGGCTTTAATGGATCCTATTGTCTGGAGGTATCTGTGCCAAAAAATTGACATTTGCCGGGAGAGGGGAAAGTGTGTCGGGGGGGGTCACAAAACAAAACATTGCATGATAGTCTTTAAGCAGTTCCATATGGCCGGCAGAAATGTCTGCCTAATAGCCTGTGGCGCTTCAGCCCACTGCCCTCACTCCCTCTCTCTACCTGACTCTATCCTATTAAATCTCTCCACTCGTCAGAAAAAGAAGAGAACAAAAAGTCAGGAAAAAATGAGAACTTGTGCAGACCCCAGTCAACGGGCAAGTGGTGGTGGCGGTGATGATGATAATGAAGAACAATCCCTAATTAAAGCAGGAGAAGAAACGACCCGAGGCGCTCAGTGATGTGGAAAAGAGGCTCATCATTCTGGGTTTTTTAGACAGCGCGCTCTGTGAGCAGATGACTGCCGCTCACCTTGCCACGGGGTCTGCTTGAGATTGGTTCATTGTCAAGGAGGCTTTTTTTTTTTTACCCATGATTCCATATGGTATGGAGCGGGCTACATGTTGCCCAACATGCCAGTGCAAATGTTTTCTCAATTAGGTGTCTTATCTCCGGTGAGTGCACTAGCATCAGATGAAGCTTGCTGACAGCGTAATGGCAGGCAAAACCACGGAAGGCTCCATCAAATGGCAGCTCTGCTACGACATCTCGGCCAGGACTTGGTGGATGGTAAGTTGGCAGCCACCAAAGCTGTTTTTTTTTCCCTTTCTCCTTCTTTTGCTCCGTTTTTTCTTAAAAAAACTCTCCCCCTCAGTTCTTTTAGAGCTTTCAAAAGATAGACAAAAACATCTTTGTTTTTTTAACTCCATTCTTCAACCTTACATTGAGCGGATTTTTAATTAGTGGATTGTTTGTTTTTGTTTCTGTTGTCACAGTCCTCCCTCTTTGGGAGCCTTGTCTGTCATGTCCTCTTGGTTTGTTCTCCAAGTTTCTTCTTGACGTTCTGGATGTCTGTTCTAAAATATTGTCATATCGACACTGTACCTGTTCTTTTTCAGTATCCTGTTTGTCTAAGTTTAATTTTGTTTTAGGAAAAGAAATTTCTTAGCAGATATATTCTCGCTTTTCCGAAATAATACATTTATCCGCTGTTAATGAACTTTTCTGCAGTGCTCAGATGATGATTCAGTCCATGCCATTAGTAAATCAATATTTTTTCCAGAGTCCTCTTGTCTCACCTAACGGAGGACAGTTCAGAGAAGGCATTTAAAAAGGACCAAAAAACTTGCACCGTTTCTGACAGATTTCTGGTTTCAACTGAGGCAGCAATTATTTTTTTATGTGGCGCTCCGGCAGCTTGCAGCCAAGCCGAGTGTGTGGAGCATCGCGCCCCACTTCTGAGCTCTGACACGTCGCGCCAGCAATTAAAGCCCACAGAAGGAGAAAAAAGCCCCCATGCCCTCGGACGAGTCGGACCCAGCACTGGGGCAGATTAACTTGCTTGTTGTGGTCAGCGAGGCCAGACAACCTTTGACATCCCTGTCGTTCCAGCAGCAATAGGGAGAGCTTAAAGTGGAAGGAGGGAGAGCGAAGGAAGAGAAAAGCGAGTGGAGTTTGTAGACTTTGCTGAGACACGGAGGGAACTGGGTTGGGGGATTCACAATAGTCTATTGTTGCCAGCAGATACAAATGAGCCCTGGGGATGAAAAGGCTTTGAAACTCCCAGTGGCCTGTGTTCATTAGGGGATGACTCGTTTGCCCCAGCATCTTTATAGGACAGCTATCTTTCTTTATTACTTTCAGTGTTATTAGAATAAAAGGGACTGCGGAGGTGAGCGCCGATCTGTTTCTCCTTGGCAGGCACCTCGCTAACTTAAATAAAAGTAGACAGTTGTGTTGCCAGGAGACAATGGCCGTATTATTCCTATGTAAGAAGACCGTGAACTTCAGAATTCCTATCTGCTGGCCCCTGTCTGTCGTTCGCTCTATCATCCCCTCCTGTCCTCACACAGGTCACCTCCGCCTCAGCCCCAAGCAGCAGCGTTGCTCCATGCCAGGGTGCAGGGAACTGGCGAGGGACTGTATGAGAGAAACCAGAGCCTGTCCCCTGTTCAGAGTCGTTATGAGTTAAAGGCATTTTAGACCACTATAGAGGGAGACATGTTGTGGAGGATGAAGCGGCGGGTGGCGGTTGCGGTGGTGAGGTTTTTCGTTTTTGGTTGATGTGTGGGCCTTCCTCACTGTCGCACTGTCCTCCTCCTCTTCTCTGGAGCCATAAGGGCTTGAAGAACCAGTGTGTGGGAATTTTGGCGTATTTATAGATGAATGGACTTTCTCATTTTGACACACTGTGGTTGCATTTCAATCTTTTATTCTCGGAAGATGTAACTTTAGGTTAATCTCTTGCATGGTTAAAAAAAACTTTCAAAAGTTGCTTCAAGTCATGGTTTGGGTTAGGGTTAGATTTGGTTATTGTATGTTGTATATTTATTGAATGAAATGTGTATCTCTGCATTGCAATTTGTGGATTAAAGGTGAGTTTTGGGACTATATTGTTTAATATGTATAAAGTGGAAATACTAAAGAGCTTTTTATAAATTTTGTTATCATATACGTGTCAATAGATAATACCGAGTAATTAATTTGGTGCCAGTCTCCTACATGCTTCCTTGCATTTATCGAATTTAAAATATTTTTTTTCCCTTTACATTCGGTACTGTACATTGTATTTAGTGATGCATATCACGTGAATGTTTACAATTATATCTGGTTACATGTGAAAAAAGTAATGTTGACTGAGTTTTGCAATTCATTTGTGATTTGCTGAGAGAATTGGGATTCTCTTGATGAAAGTATTTAGAACCACATATTTCAAATGTTCTGTTTCTCAACAAGTAGCCCGGAGTGCAAAATCCCAATATTGTGTCAATATAAAATACCCTTAAAAATGTTAAACATTGAATGTATAATATTGTTGCCTGATCATGGGAACAGACATTACATTAAAAAAATGAGCTGTAGTGCTGTTAAAGTCCAGCATTGCAAGGACCGTCGTGCTGTCATGGAAAGATTTTGCCCATTGCGGTCAAGTAGGAGTGGAGGCTGTTTTTATTAATTACAGTTGAGGACAATTCATGTCTTTCTGATCACTTTAATTAGTCAGCAGTTGTTTTGACACACTTAATCCCTCTAAAACATTCTCTCAGATTTTTTCTATTGCACTGGAGGTTAAATTGTCTTACAGCGAAAAGAGGATTATGATTAATTTCAAAATGACAGTTATAATAATGATTAGACGGTGGGTAGTGACAGTTAACATGTTCCACATTCAAATCATTTTTTTAGTACGGAACTCATCTGTATTATTTAAGTGATGTTTTTTTATTCCAATTTATTTTAGACAACCCAGCCATAATGTCAGTCCATGCATTATGCATATGAATAAAAATATATAGAATTGCTGGAAGCGTTGCTGCGTTGTCCCCAGTGAAAAAAAATAAGCGTCGTAATAGAAAGTGCAAAACCCTCATCACACTCGTTTTAAATGTACCTAAATGCTTTATTGCTAAAGCGTTCACATTTAATGCGCCATTTGTTAAAAAAAAAAATATTAGGAGACATGTGGTTCCTGAAACTGTTTGAGTTTTATTAATAATTAATTGATCTTTGTTTTCTAGCTTTGTCATTTGTAACGTGTTACCACTTCAACTGCTGTATGTAGGCTGTTGTACCTTCAGTAAAATTTATTATTTCATGTTGATTCTTGTGAGCACATCTGAGGTGCCTTTGATTTGCACACATTTGTAGCCGTACTGTGAAGTACAGGGGATGAACCAGCCTTATCCTCTACTCTTCTATTACCACTAGCAAAATGTACAGTTTTGACAGTTTAGCCAAGTTCTTCTACCAGTAAATCTTGTGTAGCTTGTTTATTTAAAATAAAATGTCACAAAGAAAAACAGGGCAATCTTCTGGATTCATTGATACTACAAGTTTCCTAATTTAAAGATTTGTTCATAAATTGGCTGACCTGATTAACATTTTAAATGCATGTGAGCACTGTGACCCAGTAAGTTGTGCTCAAGCTGGTTACCACTGAATGATACAAGGAACATAATTCTGCCCTTTCACCTTTGCCCTTGCCATTTTAAGGATGAGTGGACTTTCCACCTACTTTGTCCGGTTTTAGTCACTCACATCACACTCTAGGACCTAATTGCATTTTCTTTAATGAAATGAACGTTTTTTTACTTGCTTTTTTATTTAGACTAGAACATTTTCTTTTGAATTCACACAACCAGATTTTGCATGTGCCATATATGTTTGACGTGCAATCATTTTGCCGTTGAAGTGACGGCAGGAGCTCCCTGTGTGCCGTGGTGGGCCATCTCTCGTGTATTTTAAAGGCACCAGGCATTGTTTAAAGTCGGCCACTGTAATTAACCCAGCTTGCGCTTGACCTCCGGGCAGCCGCGGCCCACCAGCGCGTTAACACAGTGCTCCTGTCACAGTCCGCCACCGGGAGAGGTTAGCGGGATTTCCGAGGCGCTACGAGTGCTGCTCCTATAATCCGCTTGTCAGTGAGCAGATACTCTCACCAGGCAAACGATCACTACGAGTTTGTACAGTATATTCGCTTAGTGGGAGTGGGGTTGTGCGTACGCTGGTGAGTGTCGGAAAGCGGGGGAGGGGGGCACGAAGGCATCAAGTAATGACTTTTTTGTCATTTACCACCACCCCCCCCACACCCCTCCCCCTGGCCCCCAATGCAACTATGATTATGTGTGTGGTTAAATACCTTGAGACAGTTGCCGCGTCTCCTAACCGTGCTTTTGTGTGGTGCTACAATTAAAGCTCAACAGGGGGAAAATGTAATGGGGTCTTGCTGCCCCAGAAAGAGAGATCAGAAAACTCCAGTACTGATGTCAGCAAATGTTGTTCATAATTGCTGTTGAGGATTTTGTCCGCCTGCTTGTCCGATTGTTTAATTCCGGAATCAAATTGTTCAATTGCATTGCTCTCCTGGGGCACCGCAGCTCACACCCTGATTGGTCAACTTGATGAATATGGCTGAGTATCCAAGGCCATGCAACAGCCCTATGCTCGCTTGTTGTCTTTGTTTGGCGTGAGGTCATGTTAATTAGCCAGCCTCCTTGTCTTTTTCTGATATAAGGGGAAAATCTCTCCAACAATCACATGTTCCGGTTAAAGGGACACAATAATTTTCAATAGGGCGAAATCACTTAAAGACCTTGTGTTGTGTAGAGGCAGTAACAACAGCAGAGCAAGAATATTTCCGGATTGGTTATAAGAGTCTAACATGTACAGTAAATGTGACTAACGGGAATTATCGTAATTGCAAACATGAGCCCTGAGGTTATTAATGCTGGCTGTAAACTCTATTCTATTAAAAGCTTCTACATCTTTTGTTTTGGTTCATCTTAAGGCACTTCTATTATCAGTTGTTTTTTACCCAATTTGTTTTGTTTGTTTCAATTTGTCACACTAATCTACTCTCCCAACCTGTAGAAACTCCCTGTTTGAATCAAAGGGAAATGTTTGGGCTGTGTTCTTACTATGTGTGCATTTCCGCGTCTTGCTTGTGCAGTGTTAGTGTCATGTTGTGCGGAAGATGTTTTCAATTTGGTCTGGGCAAAGGACGGGGGAGAGATGATTAGAGAGGAGGAAATTGGAGGATTAAAATTGTCTGCTTGAACTTCCTGAACACTGCATGCTTGCTCTCGCCCTCTGTCTTCTCTGTCTCTGTCTGTCTTGCTCTCTGTGTCTCTAGTTCTCTGCCTGTCTGTCTTTCAATCTGTCTGTCTGTAGGTCTCTTTATGTCTTTCTCAATTACTCTGTCAGTCTCTTGGCCTGTTTCAACTTCTTTCTGTCTCTCTTGCTCTCTGCCTATATCACTGTCTCTCTCTCTCTGTCTCTATCTCATTGTTTGTTTTTTGTCTCTCACTCTACTTGTGTCTCTGAGTAGTTATACACCAGAGGCCCAACTGCCTCGGAAACGGGAGTCTACCAGTTAACATGGTTTTCCTGATGTGTGTGTACCCTAATGGGTGTAGTCTGTGAGCTGGCTCCCAGCGTGTCAGTCAGTCAGCTGAACCTGAATCTGGCCGAGATGAGTCACTCTCCCAGGGTTATTGTGGAAATTAATTAGTCTTTGTGTGACGCTGCTAGATGGGCCATACTGTATGAAAAACCGATTTATCTAAGACATTTAAGACATTTTATGAATTGTGTCTAGGTAAATGTTTATTATAATTGTGTTAAGCGGTAACATTTCTAAACTTGTTAAAGGTAATAAAATCTACACTATATATTTGAGGAATGGTTTCGGTTGAGTTCTTGTAGAAATATTGTCATGGAACATTCTGAATGACTTAGCTGTAATAAGCTGTAATATCCGTTCATATGTCATGTGTCTTAGGTAGAAAACCGTGCCTCTGGGGATATTTTGCTTTCTTTGTGTTGCATTCTACGCATATATCTTGAGAAAAAGATCATAGGAGACAAGTAACATTTCAGATAGTTCTCATGTTGCCGCTTCCCAGTACTTGGCCTTTTGTTACATTCAAATTGTGCTTAATTATGGTAATATTCAGGCCCCTCTAACTAGAGGCAATCTGACTTCCCACCCCCC
>JACXGJ010006060.1:0-36125 GCA_016801105.1 Esox niger
TATGTATGTATATCCATGTTTGTATGTATGTATATCCATGTTTGTATGTATGTATATCCATGTTTGTATGTATTTATATCCATGTTTATATGTATGTATATCCATGTTTGTATGTATGTATATCCATGCTTATATGTATGTATATCCATGTTTATATGTATGTATATCCATGTTTGTATGTATGTATATCCATGTTTGTATGTATGTATATCCATGTTTATATGTATGTATATCCATGTTTGTATGTATGTATATCCATGTTTATATGTATGTATATCCATGTTTGTATGTATGTATATCCATGTTTGTATGTATGTATATCCATGTTTGTATGTATGTATATCCATGTTTGTATGTATGTATATCCATGTTTGTATGTATGTATATCCATGTTTATATGTATGTATATCCATGTTTGTATGTATGTATATCCATGTTTATATGTATGTATATCCATGTTTGTATGTATGTATATCCATGTTTGTATGTATGTATATCCATGTTTGTATGTATGTATATCCATGCGTCACCATCGGCGTCCATGTCACAGAGAGAACTGCTTGAAACCTTTCCCAGGCTATTAGACACACACATATAAAAGTCACACATTCACACCCGTATTTAACAACACAGACTCAGCTCCTACACATTCTCCCTCCAAACGCCGACGTCGGGTTCAATGTTTTACTTTTCACTAAGCCATGAAATCACCCACAGCATCCAGAGAGAGGTGTGGAACAAACTGAACAATAGTCTGAAGCTCATCTGCTCCTTCTGGCCCGTCCAGATGTCAGTAAACCAATGTGTCCTTTACATTGCACTAGGTCTTCACATCACGCACGCACACGCACGCACACGCACACACTATCCTGTGAAGCCTGCTTTTAGCGGTTCCACATGGCCCACATCCCCAGTCTTACTGTCTTTCAACATTTGCCCAGAAGAGGCCTGCTGTCTTCCTCTCGCCTTGATCTCAAGGTAGCTGCCTTTAAAACCTGGACCGTTTCATTCACCCCATTTATAAAATGGTGAGCAAATGTTTCTTTAAGAAGTGTGTGTGTGTGTGTGTGTGTGTGTGTGTGTGTGTGTGTGTGTGTGGGTGTGCATGCATGTGTGTGGTGCAGAAGCGGGGTGGGGAGGACTTTGTTTCCCTGTTGTCTGAAATTTCTTGGCACGGCTCGCCGATCTGCCTATCTGGCAAGCGAGGGTCGCTGCTGCCAACCCACAGTAGGTATGAGCCGTTTCAAAGAGTTCCTTTGATGTGAACAAAGCAAACCAGTAAAACGGCAGTGGGAATAAACAGATATTACGGAGCTTTCATCCCTGGCCTGCCTGAGTTCATTATGAATACTGAGATTTGGCTTTAGGCTAACAACGAAGGATGCTCAGTTAGACACCCAGGACAACTTCATTGAATGAAGCCGAAGGTTCTCTCCCTGTAAGGTTTATCATTTTTAATTTCCCGAAACCAATCTGCCGCCGATCCTTCCTTGAGATTTGGCATTGATTGTGTGTGTACGTGTGTGTGTGTGTGTGTGTGTGTGTGAGAAGCTGAAACCCTTCCCCCTCCCCTGTCTGATGCAGGCTGCTGTATTAAAGAAAAGGGCCTCTTTTCTAATTACATCCTCCCAGTCTAATAGAGGCACCCTGTTAAACAAACAATTGATCCCCACTTAACACATGTACCCACGTTAGTGAAACACAATTTGCCAATTCGCCAAAGGCAACAGAGACAGGGAGCAGGAGACAGAGAGAATAAAGAGAGGGCAAGAGAGAGAGAGAACAGAGGGAGGGAAAGAGAGAGAATATAGGGAGGGAAAATGAAACTGGAAATAGAAGAAGAATAGTGGAGAGAAAGAGTGGGAATAACAGAGGGAAATACAAAGGGAGAGAGTAGAGAGAATTTAGAGACTATAGGGAGGAAGAGAGACAGAGCAAGAGAGGGACAGGAACAGAGGAAGAGAGACAGAGAGAAAGGGAGAGAGAGTAAGAGGGAGGGCAGGGACGTGGGAGGGAAGGCTGACATTGGGGAGTATGTGTATTAGAAGAGGATTGGAGAGGGAGGTGGGTTGTCCACAACACTCATGATGCTTTTATCATTGTAATCTAGAAAGATTAAACCCAGCCAATTCATTGAATAAACACAGTGCTAGGTATTTGATAAACTTTGCAAACAAAATGTTATATCTACCGTAGCTAGTTGCCATAGTTGGTTTGGCGTTAACAAAAGAAAATTGTTTCGTAGCAAGAACTTATTTAGTTCATATTTGAAATATGAACTAAACCAGGAAAAATCAGGCAAATTCAAAGATAGTTGTCCTACAGTACATAATGTTTATAGAAACCGCTCTATAAATGCATGTGTAGCTGATTACAGACTAGTATACATGTTTCCAGGTTTATTTGACAATTCACCAAACAACGCAGCATCATGCTGAACAATGGAATTCTTGTGACATGGCACCTGACAGCTACATAGTGAGAGTTAAGAAGAAGAGTATATAAGCAAAATATAACTAGACAGAAACTAATGATAAAATAAAGCAATAACATACTATATACTAGCAGCAGTTTAAAAAAGACTACTGTAATCTAGCAGCAATCTGGGTAGTATTATTGATATACCAGCTATCTGGGTAGTATTATTGATATACCAGCTATCTGGGCAGTATTTGAACATTTAGTAATATATAAAAGTGTAAACTAGCAGCAATTGGTAGAGTTATTGAATATTTGAAATACATATGAGTACAATAAGCTTATAAATGGTGGCACTGCACACTGCAACTACGCAGTGAGTAGCTAAGAAGAAAAATTTACACACAGCTAAAATATAGCAAGAGGATAAAGCAATATTATACGTAACACTGTACATAGCAGCAGTTTAAAAATAGAAAAAAAGACTAGCCACAATATTGGTAGTGGTATTGAATATTATCGATATAGCAAGTACGGCAATAATATACATAATTTTTTTTAACTTGCATCAATTTTGAAAGAGTAGGATGGGGAGTATGAACAGTGTGGTAGAAGCATTACGTTTTACCGATACATGTGAGTGCAAAATGCTTATGAATGGTACATTCAAAGGAATATTATAATGCCCATTAAAAGTACCTGAAAGGACATCATAACATCAGTAGCTATGGCAGCGTTATATAGCAACTGTTTTACGATTGTCTGGCAGTTATATTCAACACAAACCCCATTTATTAACTAGCTAGCTTAAAACACAAACGAAAAAATTAATTTTAGTCATTGTTTATGTCAATGAATGTTTGTCGATTAGTATTTTTGTCATCACTGGAGGATGGTGTAAAAATGCAGGCCTTCTAAAGTTTACTCCCCCCAAGCGCCTGCCCTAAGTCCTTGGTGTCAAGCTTCTAATGGACACAATCTCTGGAGCTGACATTAGCATAAATCACTGGTGTCACACTGGTATCGAGGTGAAGCACCATGGGAAATGAGGCAATGGCCACTAGCTTGCTTGCCTTGGTTAAAACTAGGGTGAAGTTTAGGGTTAGAGTGATGGAATAGGTAATCATTCCTCCTGTCCCCAAAAGGATAGAAAACAAGTGTGTGTGTGTGTGTGTATATGTGTGTGTGTGTGTGTGTGTGTGTGTGTGTGTGCGTGTGTGTGTGCGTGTGTGTGTGTGTGTGTGTGTGTGTGTGTGTGTGTGCATCTTTAGCATTTGTGTTGAAGGGTTCAGTCTCTGAGAGAAGGGACTAACAGATTGGCTAGTTGGCCTTTGTGAACTTGGCAGCATGTTTGGAGAACAGGAGGGAAACAACAAATGGTGTTAATGGCTTTATGGGGGACACATGCTGACAGAGAGCCCATCATCATTCTGATTCACTGTGGAATGAAGAAAAGCTCTGATCAGTCAGACAATCTTTATTTCCAACTGCTTTGGTTGAATGCAAGACCAGCCTTACTCATCCTAGGAAAAAGGAATGTCGGTAGTGCAGGGTATTTTGTGTGTTATGTTTGCCTAGAACTTCTGATTCACTAGTTTTTTCCACTGTCAGAGGCAAGGTTTGCCATGCCAATAGATTTAAATGCAATGGAGGAGAAAGGATAATTTGAAGATCATACATGGATTTGTTGTGCTCATGGGTGTAGAATTAGGGTGGGGGGTCGTGACCCCCCCCCCAATATTACAGACAGGTCAATGTGAGCACCCCTGGAAAAAAGTGAAAATCCTGGGATCAATTGAATCTGCCCCCCAATATACAATACACACCGTTGGTTGTGCTTATAACTGTTTATGCGTGTATGCGTGTATGTGTGTGTGGGTGTGTGTGTCTGTGTGTGTGTTGTCCAAGTAAATCAAAACAGAAATCCCCACAAAGACAATAAAACCTGACAAATTGGTCCCCACCAGATTTGTTTGCCTGTCCCCACCGGGAGAAAGTATATTTCCAGTTTAGGTGTTAGGCTTAAAACGTACAATTGGGGTTAGTGATAAAACGGGGGATACTTTTTCAGTTGTGTTATTACGGGTTAGGGTAAGAGTTTGGCGTTAGGGCTAGGTTAAGTATAGGCATAATGTTTAGGTTCATTAAGTTAAGATTAGGGTTAATTTAGGGTTAGTATAAAGGTTGATGTATAGTGAACATAGATTTCTGGTTTTCCAATCCCCACAAAGAATGAAAGTGTTAGTGTTACTGAGGGATTGTGTGTTTGTGCGTGTGTGTGTTATTACAGGTTCGTGTTAGTGTGTACTATTACGGGTTAGTGTTAGCGAGGGTGTGTTAGTTGGGCAATCCTTGTGTGTGAGGGCTTAACTACCTCAGTGGAAGTTGGAGTGAATGTGTTTGTTCCACTATGTATGTGTGCATGAGTTGCATTCCATCGCAGGATTGTGTCAGTCAGTGGATCTGTGTCTGTGCAGTTCTTGTTTGTCTAATTATGTGAGCACTTCTTCGGAAGTGGTAGGGAGAGGTGTGTGTGTGTGTGTGTGTGTGTGTGAGAGAGCGTGGGTGTTAGTGTTGTAAACCTATCAGCTGGTGATGACTTTTCACACTGCTCTAAGACAACTTAAGCCCTCTCTAATTACAGCACATCTGTTGCAGCAGAGAGGTATTCTTGTCATGTGGTTTAACAAATACTTTCGCATTCATAGGAGTACATACATAATGAGCTAGAGTGCCCAGGGCAACTCACGTCTCCCCAAAAAGATCAAACATGCAGGCAGGCAGCCTCCCTCCCTTGCAGACTCCCAACTGAAAGAGATGTAGCCAGGGTTCTGCCACAACAACCTGGCGTTTGAAAAAGATGACAAGAACAAATGACACAAACGAAAAATGCCAAACTATTGCAACAGTTTTTGTTGACTTTGGGTGGCTCACATGAAAACAATATGTAGGGGTTATCAAGGTACATCACATAAGCATGCACACGCAGGAAATCACATACACACACAGAGGCAAAAATACACACACACAGGGTAACACACACGCACACACACACACACACACACACACACACACACACACACACACACACACACAAGGATGCAAAAATAAACACACAGACTGGAACACACGTACGCACGCACACACACAAATGCACACACAACAAAGTAAATCAAACAACCTGTTGTGTGTAATAACGTTGAGCTATCCGTAAATAGAGGTTGTCTTAGCAACTATGACTAGCAAAATATGTGTGGGAAAATATGCCTGATGACTCAAAGTGAAATGTTTTGTTTTTTTAAATTTGCAACTTCAGTGTGACACTTCCATCTTTGAAACCCTTCCTGTTGACTTTAAAATTTGGTTATCAGCCATTGGACAACCTCTAACCAATCAGAGTATCAAAGCTAATGCCAATGCCTAAAATGTGGTGGTTGGTGAATTAAAACATGTAAGAGCATGGGAGCCTGACAGTATAGTATCAAAATACATTTGTCAACATTTGTACAGAGGTAGGTATTAATAGTAGCCTCTAATTTGTGGTTTATTACTAGCCAGAACAGCCTTAATTGCTTATTTGTCAAAACTTTAGTGTGTTATTAACCTTATTATTTGGACTTAATTCATTTTTTTTGTCCAAACAATAAACAGTGCCAGCATAATAGTCACACTCTGTGATAATTGTCATCATCAATATTATCAAAAATGTCTATAAATTGGCATCATTGTTCATCAGCTTGATCTTATACTCAAATTACGAGAGAAATTACACTGACATTTTATTTTCTATCGTACAGGGATATGAAATTGTCCATGCTTGTAGAGAGCAACATATCGACATACAGTACCCTTGAAAAGGTTTATCGACTAAATTCATAATTTGTTTTTGCCAAAAAGCTAAAATATGTTTTCAGACATTTGTGCCAAATTATTGAAAATAAAAGTTGAAATTTCTACTCCATTTATTCAGTAATGTGTTGAAACTGTGGACACATGGACACATGCAGTTTCGTCCAATCTTCCTCAAGAGCATTGGTGACCAGCGATCTTCAGGTCTGCCCACAGATGGGGTTCAAGACAAAGGCTTTGGCAGGGCCACTCAAGGACATTCACATGTTGTTTTTGTGCAAAAGGACATTCACAGTTCGTTGCTTCAGGTTTTATCATATTGACAGAAAAATGCGCCCTGGATCAGGTTTTCTTCTAGTACCTCTCGGAATTGAGTTCGGTTCATCCTTCCCTCACCCCTGACAAGTCTCCCAGTCCCTGCCACTAAGAAAAGCATCCCCATAGCATGATGCTCCCACCACCACGCTTCACTGTAAGGATGGTATAAGCTAGCTAACAAGCGGTACCTTGTATTTTTACCAGACAAATCACTTTCAGTTATATTAGATGGATTTGGATCTCATCACAGCATATATGTCCTCATGCTCTCAGAGCTCTTCTGGCAGCATGTTGCTCTGGCAAGCACTGTGAAGTGTGAGACCATATTTAGACAGGAGTGTGCCTGTCTAAATGAAGAGAACAAGAGAACATTCCTGGGCATAGTGCAGCCTTTGACCAGTGCTAAGTGTTTGGGTTGGCCGTCAATTGAAAAAGCACATCAATAAGTGTACATAGAGATACAGTGTACCACAAGGGTACGAGGGGCTGTGGTGTGGTGTAAATGTGATAAGGTTGTGCTTTAATAACCCAGTAAGCTGTGTAATTATTGTTGGGGAGACAGGATAAAAGGCTTGGCTCTAACTGCTGGATTTAGTCAAACAGGTGTTAGTAGGAGGAAGGAACCCTCCTGGGGCGAGGGACTAGTGCTGAAAATCACACTACATAGGGGGAAGTAAAGACCGTCGATAACCCAGTCACGTGATCCCAGTGAAACCTGTGAAGGGTTTCGATGTCTGAAAACAAAACGTCCTTCAGACAGACAGATCATATGAATGATGAACAAAAAGTATCCATCAACCTCAACTGAAATGACACAACTGACAGAGCGGGGGGGGGCTGAATGCAATTCAAATCCGGAGGCTGGAAACTAGGGGCTTTAATAAAACAAATTACGTAAAATTGCTTCAAATTGTTTTCCTGCCATGTTTATCTAAGGCTTTAGTAAATTGTTGGTGCTGGATCTTTTGAGCTAGGCATGACTGTTAGTTATACATGGCTTTAGCACATGGTTCACTGCAATAGAGGAGCTTAAGTTTAGCTTGTGGTTTCTGACAGTCAACCTCACTCGGAATAAGGAATCATTTTCCATCCATGGTTTTTCTAAAAAAAGTTTTTATGTGAACTTTTAAAAACACAGATGAAACACGTTCACTTAAACACTCCCATGCAAAAGTTTGGTGTCACTTAGAAATGTCCTTGTTTTGTTCATTAAAATAACAGAAAATTTTACAGAAAAACAATGTAGACATTGTTAAGGAGGTAAATTACTCTTGTAGCTGGAAATGGCTGCTTTTCAATGTAATACTGTATCTACATAGGTGTACAGAGGCTCGTTATCTGCAACCAGGGACGCCGACAGGAATCCTAGGGCCCGGGACAAAATTGAACGTTTAGGACCCAAACCGTGGGCCAACACATTGTTTATAAACAGCAATGATGTTACTGTTCATAAAACAGGTCATAAACATTTATTGTTTAATGTTTTAGCTAGGTAGTACTAAATACCAAGATTGACTATTAAATAATTATATTTAAGCCAACCAAATGGGCCCCCCCGAGGCCTGGGCCCGGGACAATGTTACTAGTTGTCCCCCCTGTCAGCGTCACTTTCTGCAATCATCGGTCCTGTATTCCAATGGTGTTATTGTGTTTGCTAATCCAAGTTAATAAATGTACCAGGCTAATTGGTCATTGTTAAAGAAGCAATACAACTGGCCTTATTTAGACTGGTTGAGTATCTGGAGCATCAGCAATTGTGGGTTAAATTACAGGCTCAAAATGACCATAAAAATGTACTTCTGAAACCTTTGAATCTGTTCTTGTTCTGAGTAATGTAGGCTATTCCATGCGATAAACTGACAAGAAACTGAAGATCTCATACAACACTAGGCACTACTCCCTTCACGGAATAGTGCAAACTGTCTCTTAGCTGAATAGAAAGAGGAGTGGGAGGCCCTGGTTCAGAACTGATAAAAAGGAAAGACACATTAGGGTGTCTAGTTAGAGAAACAGATACGCCACAAGTCTTCAATTGGCCTCTTTATTTAATAGTATCCGCAAAACACCATTTACAATGTCAAAAGTGAGGAGGCAACTCTGGGATGCTGACCTTTATTGCAGAGTTGCAAAGATGAAGACATATCTGAGACTGGCTAATAAAAAACAAAAGATAAAAATACTTTTTTTATGTGTAATAGGCAAGTTTGAGGTTTTCGAATCACAAAGAAGAACAATCGTCAGATGCAGACTAAATGAATTGGTACTGGAGAAGTGCTTGACGCCATCTGTCAAGCGTGGTGGAGAAGATGTCATGGTCTGGGGGTGCTTTGGTGGTGGCAAACTGGGAGTTTTTTACAGAGTAAAAGGGATCTTGAAGAAGGCAATCACTCCATTTTGCAATGCCATGCCATACCCTGTGGACAGCACTTGACTGGAGCCAATTTCCCTCTACAACAGGACAATGAGCCAAAGCACAGCTCTGAACGATGCAAGAACTATTTAGTGAAGAAGCAGTCAGCTGGTATTCAGTGTGTAATCGAGTGACCACCGCAGTCACCGGATCTCAACCCAATTGAGCTGTTGTGGGAGCAGCTTGATCGTATTGTACATCAGAAATGCCCATCAATCCAATCCAACTTGTGGGAGGTGATTCAGGAATCATGGAGTGAAATCTCTTCAGATTACCTCAACAAATTGAAAACTAGAATGCCAAAGGTCTGCAAAGCTGTAATTGCTGCAAATTGAGGATTCTTTGATGAAAGAAAAGTTTGAAGCACACTATTATTTCAGTTATTATTAAAAAAAAAAGATTTCTATACTTGTCACAGCTATATACTGTTCATATTGCAATATTTCCAATTCAAACTAATTTAATGTATGTTTCCATGGAAAACGAGGACAGTACTATGTGACCCCAAACTTTTGAATGGTATAAAACACACACACACACACACACACACACACACACACACACACACCCTAACTTCAACACAGGGAGTCTTCATCCTCTGCAGTCAGATGGCTCACTAATATGATCCTACAGGCCCTAAAGACACAATATATCCTTATTGGCAAGCCACTCTATTAGTGACACAAGGTCACACTGGGAAAATATGAAACTTCTGAAGGCCTTCCACTCTCCCTGACACCCAAATATGCGGAGAAAGCACAAAAAAGGTGTTGTGTCCTCCGTGTATGATTATATCTCCTACCTTCATCCTCTGCTTGCTGACCCAAGGGCCACTCTTTTATTGGTCTCAGATGCTGCCTGCCTCACAATGTACAAAAGAGACCCTTATTCAGACCTGATATTAAAGTTGCCCTTCATATGCATTCTGCAGAATACACACGCAAGGAGACACTCACACACACTGGATAGGGATACAGGCCTGCACACAAGCATACAACAGTGCATGCACACACACACAAAATATGTACACAGACAATGTTGTTGGTTGTCTGTGTGCTGTATGTGTGTAATGTATACAGTCTAAGATTCCTTTGGCCCTAGTCTTGTTCATGTCAAGCTAAATGACAGACGGACAGAGGAGCTCTATGTCCACATTAAAGTTCAAATCATTACACAAGATAGATGAAAACCTTCACTCCAATCACTAGTCTTCTACAGCCACAGCATATTAAACAGACTGGCACATTACAGCATCTACATACCATAAAGACTGCCACATTACAGCCACTACATACCATAAAGACTAACACATTACAGCCACTACATACCATAGACTGGCACATTACAGACACTACATACCATAAAGACTGGCACATTACAGCCACTACATACCATAAAGACTGGCACATTACAGCCACTACATAGTAGTGGCCACAGCCACTATCTACCATACAGAATAATACATTAGAGCCACTATATACCACACAGACTAATACATTACAGTCACTAAGACATTAGAGCAACTATATACCATACAGTCTAATACATTACAGTCACTGAAGCGTTAGAGCCACTATATTCCATACAGACTAATACATTACAGTCACTATATACCATACAGACTAATACATTACACTCACTAAGACATTAGAGACAATATATACCATACAGTCTAAAACATTACAGTCACTGAGACATTAGAGACACTTTATTCCATACAGACTAATACATTACAGTAACTGAGACATTAGAGACACTTTATTCCATACAGACTAATACATTACAGTCACTGAGACATTAGAGACACTATATTCCATACAGTCTAATACATTACAGTCACTGAGACATTAAAGACACTATATTCCATACAGTCTAATACATTACAGTCACTGAGACATTAGAGACACTATATTCCATACAGTCTAATACATTACAGTCACTGAGACATTAGAGACACTATATTCCATACAGTCTAATACATTACAGTCACTGAGACATTAGAGACATTGTACACCAAACATGCTGGCACATTACAGTCGGCAATAATGGTGATACTCCTATGTCAGTTCATGGAACTGTCATGTGTTCGTGTCTGTGATTACATGTGTGAGTGTGTGTTAAATATTTCTTGGGGGAAGTGACAGCGGTCATCTATTTGGTGGGGGGATGAAAACAACATTTGCATCCGATTGGTCACAGCAATGACATTAAAGTTTTAGCCAGAAAAAAAACGTCAAAGACATTTCCATTGGCACTCTGCCAAGCCAAGAGTTGGGGACACAGCCCATTGCCACATTCAATTACAGAGCAGACTTTTATTGTGCATGGACGTCCCATTCCCCATTCCCAATAAAAACATAACAGGGAGGAGATATTTTTCTTTGTCATCCGCATTATCTCCCGCTCCATCCACAGAGTGAGTATCAACCTGCCAATCAGAATTAGGGAGGCAGTGGGCTAGTCAGGCCTGAGATGTTGATGCGCCTGGCTCAGCCCCCATGCATGGATTTAAATAATAAAAGAGAGATCTCTCCTCCTCAGAAGGCCCAGAGTGCTGTGCCAATAAGAGAGCGGAGAAAATGGGAAAATGGCTGTGTGCAATGAGAAATAACTGCAAATTGAGGATATAATGAACACGTTTAATATTTCATTTTATCTGAATGGAAATATATAGTGGGTGGCTATTTTTTCTCTCACTTGCTCTCTAACTCCGTTTGGTAGAAATTAGGCTATTTTTGGCCCCAGAAACCATGAAAGAATTTAATCTGGTGGTTGCTAATGTGAATGAGAAAAAACAGATATAGAGAGAATGACAGAGACCGGAGAAAGACAGTCTGACAGCATAAAGACGGTAATCATTTACAATTACACCACGCCATACCCCGCATATCTGGCCATTCCTCCCTCTCGTCTTCCTCAGATGAAGAGCTCAAATGGCCTCCCTCCCTCCCAGCTCATCTCATAGAATGGTTGTGCTGCATCACTATTCACCCTGTATATTACAGATATGACATTCCCCTCTTGTGGACAGTATTTTGATATCAACACTAGATTAGCATTGACATGGAACACATCTGGATAGGTGCAAAGACAGCGCTGTCGCTCAAGTGAAACAGCGTAGTAAGTTACATATACCTCTATGTTTTGTTAATCTGATTTTGTTATATTATTGAACGTATTATTGATAATGTAAGTTGTGTTAAAACATTTCTGTGACATTACTCTGGTATTTAATATATGCCTTCAGTCTTGTCATATTTTTTCTTATAATTTCTAGAGCAAAACCTTTTTGTACAATAAACAAAAATAAATCTGTATTTGAAGTGAAACATTAAGTTCAGATTGTTTTAGATTTGTTAGACTTTTTTTTTGTCTGAGAGATTTTGAACCAGGGCTGAGCAACAATGTCAAGGGGCATACCACAAACATATTTTACATACATGAAATACTGGCTGGGACTAGAAGTAAAAACATGGATAAACTAACAAATATTATATCAACTTATCAGACTTATTTGAGCAAAATATGCAGTATTGAACAGCCATTGCTTTTTAGCCTCTTTTATTTATAATTCCTCACTAACAAGTAATCATTTCTACATAACATACACAATAACCCAAAAAATGTATATGGCTTTACATCAGTACTTAACAGCTTCATATAAGGATGGTATGGTGTAGGTATGGGCAAAGATTATCCAATATTTGGCTATACACATTTTTCACAATTAAAAGAAATACCATGAAATGTGTCAATTTCATAAAACCAAAATATATGCCAAAATGCCAAACTAGTTGAGCAAGCTGTTTACCACTGCTGCGTGAATTAGTGCCTTTCTGATGGATTCAGCAAAGATATTCAGAATAAAACAAACATATTTAAAATATAATTTGTATAGTAAAATAATGTCAAATGTCCAAACCTATCCCACATTCTCACCTTGTCGCCATATTATTTCCTTTTCTCCCATATTACTTTCTGTAATTATTGGTTTTTGCACTACTCTAAATTGTTAACATGCTCAAAAGTTATTTAGTCAGGTTGATTTACAAAGCTATGGAAAATGAAATAAACCGACTTAGAGCTTAGTTAAAAATAAAATGTGCCTCCATGGTTAAAAGGACCTATTCAGTAGTTTGAGCGATAAACGGATGTGTAATTGATCATGACAGCACTCTGCCTCATATTCATAATCAGTGAAACACTGAAGTGACACTAAGCATGAAGTGAACCACACAGTCAGTCGGTTGAGGAGAGCTCTATGAAAACCAACACTAAGACAAAGGGAGAGAAGCAAATTCCTGGCCCTTTCAAATAAAAAGGGGTCACTGTATCTTGAGAAGAAAAGCCATTGTTCTATATGTTACTTAGCTTGTTTGACTTTACACAAAGTATTAGGCTCTTTTGCCAAGAGCAAGGTGCCATATTCTTTAGCCCGGGAACCAATGGAAGGCCTGCTTGATGGTGTCACATGTCATGAGTTTATTAGATAAACCCCCAACCAGGCAGTGTTCATTTGAATCCCCTTTAAGGGCCATTATGCAGGACACAAACCCAATGTCTTTGAAGATTAACGCTTTAAAACCCATTGGGAAGTTGTAAATCTCAGCGCTGGGTTCCTAGGGATCTGTCAGGGTAACCAGGGAGAGAGAGCTCTGCCACACTGTGGGAAACAACCACCTTTATCAATAATAAATATCACTCGGCTTCTAATCTCTCTTCAACTAGCTTTAGCATCTGTCCATTACTGCCTAAGACCACGCTAATGAAGCTGTCAGAACAGAGGTACCAGAAACATTAATTGCCTTACATGAATAATAATTACAACAATGGAAATAACCATAATAACGTCTGCCACAAGCGTAGTATGTGTAGTACACAGATTAGCAGTGATTTCGTTAGGTAAGACATCCTAACATAAATAGGGTACATGAGGCGTAATTCTTGGAAACCTTCTTCAAAGAAAGCACTATCAGATTACATTACGGAAGAATGAGGTCAAGTAAAGACCATTAATTAAAACTGCTCCCAACACACACTCAGCACGGAGACCAACAGACTCAAGCAGTTAAAAATTCATTTCCACTTGTCCTGGATTTGTGTAGAGTTAGTGATGATTACTGGATTCCTCATATTTCAATGCTTTTAATCTGCCTAAGAGTCATACATTATTCATGTCAGCATTTCAAATATTAAATGCATGTATTCATTTCATTTATCATAGACAAAAACAAATGCATAACAAAACTGGTGAACTGTACCGCAAAATCTTCAATCGTACTCAACGTGCAAAGAAAGTGATTCGGAGAAAGAGAGCGGTCTCAGGAGAAGACTGTGGACATTGCATTACTCTTCTTTTCAAGTGCTTAAGAGATAAACACTGAAAATGAAACCCATGCCCTTCCATTTTGAATGGATGAGGTTGGGCTTGTCTCTTCATTAACGTGGTGAGTGAGAAAACATCATGCTGCCAGACTGAACAGGTACAGAAAGCTGCTGAGTGCCGTGGCTGCGGCCTACCTACAGCCTCCTACCAATGCCCTAGACAGGTTAGCATATCCCTGCTTGTTCGCACGTGTTTCTATGGTACATCCTGGGAGGCTAGCTCCAGATACAGAGACCGGTGAAACCCACCGCTGGTTATTCCGAGCTAGCATCCGGCAGGGTATGGGAGAGGAAGAGAGGAAGGACAGGAGTGAGGTGTCAGCTGTTTGCGGAGATTCGGGGAGAGCTGTGCTCCTTAATCCCACCATTGACGTTGATTAGTTAGCGGGCTGGTATCAAGGCCTCAGAGGTGTCTTCGTTGTGTGGAGATTGTTTGTGTGAGGTAGCGCCTCTCACCCATCCCACCCCAACACCTACACCCCCATCCCCCCTTCTCCCCGTTGTGTCTCTCTGTGATCTAGCAGTCATGTATGTGATTGGATTTTGGCTTAACAAAAACCTGAAATTACACACCTATTGTGCCCAGGCTAAGCCCGCTTTCACGACTACAGAAGCAGGCTCGGCGCAGCTCTCTTGGCTGCCAACATTTGGGATCCCGCCCCTTGTTCCTTGCAGGTTGTTGAAGGGACGGGTAATAGGATTAGGAAGGGAAGGGGCTCTGGAAAGCATCGATTGCCACATTTGGGGGGCTGGTTAGAAGGGGGTCTGAAGCGGGACACAGGGTGCAAGGTCACGGGGGTCAGTCATACCCCGTTGAGGGGTGGCACTGCCAGGGCAGGAGGGCACAAGGGGGTGCGGAGGTGAGGGGATAAGGGCCTCTTTTCGGGGACCCTGAACCATCTGTGACAGTCCCTTTGGTTCCCTCAGGCTATGCTTATGTTCATTATAGAGATGCTGATAACTCAGAGTGTGACTAACACGCCATATACATCTCCACAACCCAGGCTGTCTTACACACACACACACACACACACACACTTTCTAACACACACCCAACCTCTCTGAAATACACTAGCCTCTCAGCAGTGGGGTGGAACAGGATCTGATGAGGTGGGCGGGAATAGACAGACAGCCAGCCAGGCTAATAATAGGGTGAGTTTGTGTAAGTCAAGTATATGTAATTAAATGAGAAACTGACAGTGGATCAGCCAAACAAATGCAGTGAAGAGGTCAAAGGTAAAGGGGAGGAGCGTAATGGCATCACGCTGAGTTGTAATGACACAGGCCATATAGACACCTATATATCTGTTACACATGAGGGAGGAGGAATCTGAGCCCTGACAGCCAAGCCGTGCTTACAACTGGGTGTCAAAGGGACTGAAGGAAGACTGCGTGAGGGAGGCTTAAAGAGAAAAGGTTCATGAGAATCTGATTATCAATGTATCATGAAAACCACACTGCATGGCCCCGTGACATTAACAGCTGGACACAAGTAGTGCTCGAACACTACATGGTAAACTGAACCACGGGTGAATGTGGTGCCCTCTCCTCTTCCTCATCCCTTTCCTCTTCCTCCTCCCTCTCCTCCTCTTCCTCCCTGGCTGAATACCCTTGGCCCCTGGCTGAATACCCTTGGCCCCTGGCTGAATACCCTCGGGCCGTGGCTGAATACCCTCGGCCACTGGCTGCCTGAGACAATCAACATGAAGCTCAGGAAATGATAGCTGACCCCGCATGCCCTTCTTTCCCTGCGATCCACTCAGACTGTTAAGGCCTCAACACCCCCCAGACAGGACGTACACTATATGAAGGAGGGAGGTGTCTGCAAGCATGTGTGTGTGTGTGTGTGTGTGTGTGTGTGTGTGTGTGGATGCATGTCGGTGTGTGTGTGTGTACCTGTTCAACACATACACCCTTAGGGCATCCCCTACTCTCTACTTGTTCATTTAACAGCCTAGACCCCAACCTCAGTAACGAGATACAAACCATCTCCCCCTTCCTCGCTTCCTGTCCTCCCTCCCTCCCTTCTTTCCTTCCCATTTCTCCCTTCATACCAGCCTCTGTCCATCCCCCTCTCTGTCCTTCCCTCCGTCCCTCCCTCTGTCCCTCCCTCCCTCCATCTCTCCTGTTCAGTCCAACTCCTCATTATGAAGACACAATGGGAAGCGGCGGCTGCCTTAGCCAATACCACAAAATATAAATAATGCAAGGTCAATGTCTTTTCTCTATTTTCTCCCCCTATTCCCAGAGGACAGGGGTGGGCCTGAGCCATGACACAGAAACACACACACATATACACACACAAAGACATACACGCACACGCATACACACACACAGACACAAACACACACACACACGCAAACACACACGCGTGCGCTCGCTGTTTTCCACCGCAGCGGAAACTGAGGTAATTCTGCTGTTTCTGGAAAGAATGGTGGAATAAAAACATTGAGCCTCCCCCTTCTTTCCCTCCCTCCTCCCCAGAGCCAGTGGGAGAGCTTAGTGTTATCAGTCTCAACCTGCTTATTATTAGATCCTCCAGGACACACAGCGCTCCTCACTTTACAACAACCTGCCTTTCCCTCTTCTCTCTCTGATGGTGTCGGACCTAAACCACATCACACTTAGGGGACGGGGAGGAGGGCTGTTCTTTAACCCAGATAGTTGTAGAGAGTTTGAAACTGTTGGACTTGAATCTAATGTTATTATGCCTTTCCACTAAGAGACTTCTGCTGGTCCAAATCTATGGTTATAGTAGAATGAATGCTAACAACATGAATGGATACAAACCATACTACCTGAAGCACTGGACAACAAGCATTACAGATGGACGCACGGAGAGACGGTCATTACATGCTGCCCGGTCTCAGGAAGAACCTGTGGGAGGTTGGAGGTACCTGGTCAGTCATCCTAGCACCAAAGGAGGAGGAGATGCATGGCCTCTTCGCAGCTCTCACCCCCCGCTGGAGGTCAAAACCAGGCCCAGCCAGGATGCTCTCCCTCAACCATCTGCCACTACCCCAGGAGCTGCCAGGATTCCCCCCCACAGACAGCCTCAGAGCAGAGCAGCAGTTGGCTTATCCCCCCTGCACCACGCAGCCCAGCACCCAGGCCTGGAGAAAAGAACAGCATCCTGTCATCCACAATGGTGATATCAACCCAGGGTCTTAGCAGCATGCCGGAAATACTACCATAAGACACATATAATGTTGTTATCACTCCAGATAATACGGTCCAGTATATATCCAGTATGGTAGCAGTAATTGCAGTGTCACTCCAGCGAGTGAACAGCCAAGGTTGAGGACTGCTTATCAAGATACTGGACCAGGGCTGGTGCAGCCCAGATGGAGGAGGTAGGACTGAGGACGGAGTGAGTGTAAACACAGGCCGCAGGCACCTCTCCAGTCCCACTGCCTGCTCTTCCCCCAGCCCCCTGAGCCCAGGGTGGAGCTGTGGATGCCAGACCCCCATGTGGAGTCTTAAGATAGCCTCTCTGGGGCAGCAACACAGGGGTATCATATCTTTCAGATCCCTACCAAGACAAGATCCCAATAAAGGGCCCTGATTTACACCCTGGCAGAACGAGCCAGACAACGCAGATAGACTCACACAGACGTAATTATGCTATACCAGTAGTGACCATCAGACCAACCAACAGGCAGGGGAACTCCCTCTGTTGAATCCATATATAGGATGGTGGCCATGCGAGGGGATCTAGTTACCCAGGGGAGACGGGAGGTCTTGGTGGAGTCCGTGTCAGTGGAGTGACATCCTAGACCTCCGAGAGCCGTCAATGAGCGTCAGTGGCGAATTCCACGAATCCCTGCCGCGTCTGCACCAGCTCTCACCTCAGTGCCGGAGGCGTCTCCACGGCTGTCACTCACATGCCATGGAACAGGGAGGGCAAGGCATTATGGGACTGGTAATGTCAGTAGTTCTGTTCTAGTCCTCTGTTTACCCTAGTGCATTTTTGACCACAGCGGATGAAATGAAGTAGAATGTCCAGAATGCAATAGGTGAAGACATAACAAAAGAAGCTTACAAGCTTATACCCAACCATGCAATGAAACAGTAAAACAGAGACAAATATGAAAAGTTAATGATAAGAAGAAGAATAATGATGGGCTATTTACATGATTTCCGGTACCGATATGGTGACGGACGTAGTGACTAAGGTATTCTGATGTAGATATGTATAGGTGTTAGTAGTAAAATACCTCCGTAGTTGGAGGCAGAGAGAGACGGGTTACAATTAAAGGAAAAACGTGGGTAAATGAGTGGAGGCACATAACGAATGCAAGCGCGTCAATACAGCTATACTGCATGATACAATTAAGCAGTTAACATCCTATCACGCTCTGTGGCGTGTATAAATATGCTGAGCAGGACCAGTTAAGCTCAAATTTTGATCAAGATGGCAAGAGGAAAGGATCTGAGTGACTTTGAAAGACAGGTTATTATTGAGGCACGGATGGCATGAGTTTTTGTCACAAAGACCGAACAATGCCCACATCCAAACCCTCTCCAGGAGCCCCCCCCCCAGAGTCGAATCCGCCTCCCGATAAAAGGGATAAGTCATTCAAGTGTGATATGTCCTCCATTGTGCTTTTGTTTATAAAGCACCCTCCAGTGCACTGTGTCCACTCCCTGTTTTTCTCCCAGTTACAGTAGTCTGAGGAGATATTTACAGGTGGTGGTAATGAAGTAGCATGGAAGTTTGTGTTAGAAGTATACAGATTTTAGTAGTAAAGTAACTAGGTAGTTTGAAGTTTGAAGGTTTTAGTAGTTATGTAACTACAGAAATTAGTTTGAGGTAGATGTGTACTGGTGGTGGTAGTAACGTGACTACATCGTTTGAGTTAGGGGTATACAGGTTTTAGTAGTAAAGTAACTAGGTACTTTGAGGTAGTTTGAGGTATTCTTTAAGCAAATACATATTTTATTGTATCGATTTCAGCACGTTTCCGTAACACATCATCACTTTCATCTGCAGGACTCGCAAAGTGAGCTACTTTGTGCGTAAGTAGTTGATGATTGGATAAGCTTATGTTCTTTTCAGAAACTCGTCAGCAGAGCCTAGTTTCCACGGATATGCTATTATGTGACCCTTTACAAAACAACCAATTAAGCAAAATAGTAGTGTGTCTGATTGACAATCCTAAAACTTCCAGAGTTCACTAAACAAATGGGCCTATAGCTTACAAAATCCGGGAGCAAATGAACCAACTTTTGCAGAAAACATATTGGAAGATGAAATCCATTCACCTATCCGTCTGAACGAATTTGGATCATTGTTGGCAGATAATTAAAGTCAGCGTAGCCAGCCCTTGACCACAAAGATGTCAGCAGTTGAGAAAAGCAGGCAGGGAAAGCAGAACAACCTGCTAGCTTCAGTGCAATCATACAGCCAACGTAACTTTTTTCAGCCCCGCTCACACACCAGCGTTTCATTTATAAAAATCTTTGCTGTCCATTTTTCGTGTTCTGTAGCAGGCTCCGGCTGACTGAGTAAGCTAGCTAACGTCTTTTAGGCTGCTGCCGTGAGAAATAATATTGGACAGACCAAACGTAAATCATTTAATTTGAGCATAATTTTGAGTAACACGATCAGATCTAAAGACAAAAAATTATCATAAGCCGGAAAAAAAACCAGGCAAGCCAACATCAGCCAGCCCGTAATGAGAATGAATGAATGTTGTTGTCCCAGGCCTGCTTTTGATCTATGTGGTAGACTGTGTCTTTAACCATTATTCTATTTAAACACCGGGAATGAAAATTTTACCTCAACCTTTTCCTTTTTGCTGAAATAACATGGGCAACAAAACATTTATTAATGGTTCTAAAGTGGTCTCTTGGACAAATATTACTGTAGTTGGCTAGCTAATAGCTATACAGTACCTACAATGAAAACAATGACTCCAATCACTCCATGTCTGGTTTGTTTCTTTAGAAACAAAAACAATATAAAAGGGTCACGTAATACAATTTGTCTTTTAAATATATGAAATTCATGGTATAACAGAGTGGCTTTATATTGTTGTGTGATGGCTGAAAAGGACCGAGTGGAAATTTCTGAGAGACAAAAATAGTAAATTCAGTCTGAGAGGGGAATTGAACTGGGGTCAAAATATTGAAGGTCAGGGATGTTCACACAAGCAACATGGCTTGCTGGTAGTCAGTCCACCTCCATATACACTCCAAAAGCAACTTTTATGCCATTCATTATATTTTTGCCAAAATAACAAAATGGACTATTGTACAATGATTACTGTAGATAGTTGTCCATACAACAACAGTTGAATAGCTAACCACCGCTATGTGAACTATGAGGAGATCGTAAGTATTGTCTCAATCCGACATTGCATACCACATACTACAAGTACGTACTTCGCGAATGAAAGGTGAAGAACGTTCTGTTTTGTATATAGTAAGCCATATTGGACATATTACCTTGTCAGAATATTGCGTCTCAACATTAACATCACGCTAAGTTTGAAAATTTTGCTAGACACCATTAATCAATGTATTAAACTGACTAGCATTTCTTATTAAGTTAACTTTCACCGCAAATAGCATCTATGAACTGTAAGGATTTTATTAGCCATTATTAGGCCCCTCCTCTTTTACTACGCAAGGGTTGGATATACAAAGTCTACACACCCCTGTAAGAATGCCAGCTTTTTGTGATGTAAAAGAATGAGACAAAGATAAATCATGTCAGAACATTTTCCACTTTTGATGTGATCTACAGTGTGAACAATTCAATTGAAAACTAACTGAAATCTTCGAGGGGGAAAAATGAAAAATAAAAACCTCACAATAACAGCCCAGAGGTAACATTCTGCAAAAGTATTGTGATGCTTAAATGAATGCGAACTTTACACGATAGTGTCCACAACACATCTTTCAAACAGGTGAGAGAATGTTTAAAAAGATGAGTAAAATCCCCCTGTGGGCATAATTCTTATGGATCAGAGCAAAAGTCACAGACGCTCAGGTCCCACTTTAACAACACAATCCAAATAGATTGCAGGCTCTAATGTGCCAACACGCACACACAGACGCATACACACAGTATGTGTGATAAACTCACACCATCAGATAATGTTAAATTTGCAACAAATGAGAGCTGACGAGGGAAAGACCAATTAGAACTCATCAATTCCTGCTTTACTCTTCAGAGGTGTGAAGGAACATACTGTTTCCACACCCTTGATCGCAGATCACTCAGGAAGTGGGGCCACCAAAAACAATATCACCACAATATCCAACTTCTTGACAGAGCCGGTAATCTTGGACTATCCATATTGCTGCTGGTTTACTCTACTTTTTACAGTGTTACAGTGTTATTATTATTTATAATTTTTAAAAAAATTGGCTTAATATCTTTTTTCTTTATTCTCACTATGTAATTGTCAGGTGCCATGTCAAAAGAATTTCATTGCACAGGATGATGCTGTGTTTTTCGGAACATTTGACAAATCAACTTTGAAACTTGAAAGTCATCCCTTTATACTCCTGGCTAGTAAAAGCTACTAATTCTAACCTGTAACCCTGACTTTTGAGTTCTAGTGGACCTCATTTATGTCTAGCAGATATAATTGTCCAGGTATCCAATGGCAACACATAGAATGGCTTAAGGAGTCCCTCGGAAGTTTGCAGGAATGGACAGGTTAAGGCTAAGGGCTAACGCTCCGTGGTCTCCTGTTCCCTGAGCAACCCCTTGGCTTCCTTTATGACGTCTGTGACCCTGATGAGTGGGTGTCTGAACAGCCATAAATAAGGCTGGGGACATGCGATCTCGAGATAGGGTTCTCTTCTTGTCACAACTCTCACCACGTTGTGAGCACTGGATACATCCCCAGCCTCCTGGGGTAAGACCCAGCGTATTTCTCCCCTGCATTGGAAATCAATAAGCAGCAAATTATTTATGGAAAATATACTCTATGTTGAATTACTGTTGGTGAAGGCTTGTGGGATTTATACAGGAACATGGACATACAAATCATCCACCGCCAGAATCTCCACTTTGACAGGTGAAAGGCGTCACAGGATGCAGGCAGATGGAGAGCAGAAAATGTCTGTGTGTGTGGTGAGTGAGGTGGTTGGACTTTCACAACAGCCATTTACAACTTTATTTCCTCTTCATGGGACAATAACAAAGTAGAATGTGACCTTTTTGTTTTAACTGCTTGCACATTCTTTTGTTATTCTTTTGAATGTTTTTCCAGAATCCAGTGCTCCCAGAGCTGCCTAACAGATGAATTGTGTTTCCTGGCTGACTCGCCTAGCTTCTATTGATATTGGTATTGATTCTATGCATTCTATCTGTCATAACATAGGGTGACAATGAAGAGGGATGAGTTGAGCTTTATTTTCTCTTACAATCATCAGAGGTGACAGTATCATATCGAGTCACTGAGTTGATGAATACAGAGCCAACTCTCTGGAAATAAGATGTCAACAGAAAGAAAGCATTCAAAGAGCAATGTTGAAAACAGCATGTTGGTATTTAGCCCGACATACAGCAGATTCTAATAAACGGATAACAAATATCTCTGTCCTTATTTCAATGTGCTTAAAACATTTTCCATCAACTGAACATTATCCAGAGCACATCTCCCTGTGGACGTCGGGAAAATGTGGGAGTGAGGAAAAGAGTAGCATGAGCCGGGGGGCTGATGGCAGGGTGTCCGGGGTCCTGTTGGGCGACTGATTTACGACAGGCAGGGTGCAGGACACCCGCTTCCTCTGATCAGGGCTCCCAGTGCTGTCTTTCTGTTATTCTTCCCCTGCTTACCCCTCAGTGAAGCTTCCCCAGGCCTGGAACTGACAGAGCCATCCTAGACCCTGCTTACCCAAGCCTCCCCCAACCAGCCGTCTAGCTAGCTCACTTACAACAACATTTGTCATGTTCCCACATTATAAATCACTCTGGCCAAAGTGAGCCTGATAACTTTAGCATGTCTGAGGGATGGTGCTCCTCTCTGATCTTCCAGCCAGACAGCTCCATAGACCACCAGACATGTTCCTTCCTCCCACTGCCCCGGGAAGATAGCCCTGGAGGTTTGCCCTTAGCATTAGCCCTAGCCACAGCTTCAGCCTTACCGTTACCATCAGTAATGATAAGTACAACTCCTAGTACGAATGGGAACTATGATCCAAATATTTTTTTTTGAGAAATATTTTACCAAAAATTCTATTTAAGTGTAACATGGTGTGACAAATATGCTTTGCAAATACATCAAACCTAATTGGTTAACCTTAGATTAAATTCAGACTACATTTTAGAATAATAACAGTACACTTTTGTTCTTCAGTGTCTCAAGAAGGACAACAGGAACATTGTAGGTTTTCATGTCCTAGGAGACTGCCAGGCACCGCCGCTTGTTTTGCCTTTATGAGTTTGGCTAGCATGGGTAGCTACAAACCAATTAGACACCACAATCCATTCGAACAACTGAACGATGTTGTCATTGAACTGAGGGCTATCAGTGGCATTGGGACCCCTGCTACTCTCCCTCTCACATACACACAAACATATACAAACACACAAAAGGTTACCCAAATTTTTCAGCAGCTCCAGAAATGCCATTGACATTTTCCATGGGCCTTCAACCTTAACAATAAATGATGGAAACAAAGTTATTGCGATGGTGTCATAGAAAATCAATAGGACAAGAGCAAGAACGTTTGTTTAAATATGCCTGGCAAATTCATGTTCATGTTAAAGTCTGGCATGGGCACATGGGGTGCTTTACTCTTTTTGAAAGATTGATTTTAATGTTGTGTGGATTCCAGATTTCTACAACTAAATCATTAGCGTATAAACACAATAGTTATGATATGATCTACTTCACCCACTCTACCAAGCTCACAGACTTTGACCTACTACTGGTCTATGGAACGCGTAGCTGGCTGCTTAGCGTTCAAACTTCTCAAACAACCCAATTCACTCCTTCAGGTGGTGCTCCCATACCGATGTTATTTGTACTACATACAGGGTAAAGCATGACATTCTTTCAACTCACCACTAAGACATTATTCCACATACAAAGTGCTGTATTTCATTCTTTCAGCTCCCACTAAGATATTATCCCATACGCAAGGTAATGCATCACATTCTTTCAACTCCCCACGAAGACATTATTCCACATAAAAGTAAATGCATTACATTCTTTCCACATGCCACTAAGACATTATTCCATACCACTACTTTTTTAAAGAATTGATGAAGAAATTGGTAGTGTTTCGTTTGCAATTTACTTTCATTTGTAAAATATATGTGCAATTGAGAAAAAATATTGATTGCATTGTAACATAATATTTCTTAAGCTTGCTATGAACGGTCTTGTGATATATATATATATATATATATATATATATATATATATATATATATATATATATATATATATATATTAACAGCTTTGTTGCATTATTATAAAAACATTAATAATGACAGTTCATAGAAAAATGAACACAATATCTCAACATTGACTTGAGGTATCACTTCTAAGTGTGGGTTGCTGTAAAGAAATTAAATACAGTTAAGGACACTAACAGAATCTGTTATGTAGTATAGACAGGGGTTGTCTTACATGGTGGTCTTTTCCAAGACCTCCAGAAATGTACTTCTGAGATACATATGTGATGTTTGCCCAGGTTCTGAAAATGTTGATATAGGCCTTTAAAAAAAGGCCACTAGGAAATAGTGAGCACTATTGTAGTCCAGTAGGTTGACAGTGTGCCTGGACGTTGTGGACATGAATAGGAAATAGGCATAAGATGCAGACTGCTGCAAGGCTGGCATGTTCAATCCCAGTATCAGTAGTCAAGACCTCACTGGCAATATTTCCTTGTTAGTTCTTGAGACTTCAAGAGACTCGAAATCTTAACAATTTGAAATGAATACCTAAACGTAACATCATTCCTAATCTCACCTCCTAACTTCACCCAGTGAGTTAACCTTAACAGTAAACCAGGTAAAAGTTTGACTGAGCTTTTTTTTCTGTTTCACAGAGTTCAGTTGAAATTTGTCAACTTAACCATGTCACCCATAGACTTTTATCCACCCTATAAAAACAGTGGCATCTGAAGTGAATTGAAGTGACATACAGTCAGTCAAGACAGATTTACAATCCAAGGGGTTAAGGGTGGGTTACAGGGAGAGGACAGCAACAAGGGGTAGAATAACCAGGGACGTTTGCTTTCTTTTCTCCCTCTTCAAAACATGGAGTTGACAAAGATTGCACTCTGAAGACCAAAGTCCATAAAGCAGCTAGAAGGGTTCTAAATGGCACCCTATTCTTACATAGTGAACTTCATTTGACCAGAACTCCACAGACTCAGGTCAGAAGTAGTGGATTTTAAAGGGAGAGTCCATGGGGACGTATTGAGGAGGGAAGAACTTCGTAGTTTGATGCAGCCACATGTTTGAGGAGTAATGTGATCCCAAGGGGTTTGACCGACCGCTGTTAACTTTTATTACAGTAAATACTGGAAGTCACTTCTCTCATGTGTCAAAGAACCCCGACTGGGTTTATGTTCAGCTTGTGTTTGATTAACCCCTCTGTGATACAATCTAGGCCCATTTGTAAACACTCCGTATACACAGAAATGAAACGCAACCCATAAAAATGTACAAATACGTAGGTCTACGTACACAGCAGGACAGTGTTGAATATAACAAGTTGATATAAACACTCAGAGATGTACAAACAATATCCTCTGTTTGGTAGAGAAACACCCACAACCCCCCTGTCTGTTCTGTGGTAGTGGCAGCCTGTGTTCTCTGTGTGTGCATGCATGTGTGTGCGTGCGTGCGTGTGTGCACGTGTTTGTGGTTAAGTAAGAGGCCGATGCAGACAGACACAGACACACAGACAGTCACACAGACAAGCGGACAGGCGGTCAGAAACACTAAGACAGACAAATAAACATGCAGGGAGACAGACAGCCATGCACAGAGACAGAAGTGAGAGTCCCAGGCAGCCAAACAGACAGGCAGGAAGGCACAGCAGCACGTGCAGACAGACAGGCAGACAGACAGACCCAGACAGGCAGGACTGTAATGATGAGCCTGTGAGGAGGAGATCAGTGAGGTAGAGCCCCTGATTGATAAACTCCCTATCTGGCTATTTACGATCTGGCTGCAGAAGAGGCAGCTTTCGCCAGACAGAAAAGCAATTAATCTGCAAACGAGCTGGGGAACAGCCGGTCTGAGCATTGGAGCCTCCTACCACCGCCGCTCTGGAGGGGAGATAAGGCTGCGGACGGCTATTTATTGTACAATTTAATTAAGTGCTTGTTAACGCTAGTTATCTTAACAGTCACAAAATTACCGTTGTAATGCATTTTGTTTAAGGAAAAATGGAGAGGGTTGGAGCACTTTATGAAAGAGCCGGGCACAGCTTGCCTTCATTTGAAATCACAGAATAAATTCAGAGAGGAGGGAGGCGGATGCCACAATGATCTAAGCTTAGGCGCTAATGGTTATTTAATATGGCCATCAGCGGTCCCAAGTCCCCAGCATACGGTGCTCACACAATAGCCTCCAAACCCTCTTTAACACTTATTTGAGATGACAGGAAAAATGAAACCGTTTGTGCTTTCAATGGAAAAGCAATCATTGGTACATTATACTCCGCTTGCCCTATCATGCTAATGCTCGGTAAAAATGTCACCAAATGTATTTAAAGGGCTGATGGAGTGTTGCCGTTTGATTCCTGCTGCCCGCCTGATTAATAAAAACCTTCAATTTGTATGTAAATGCAACCTGGGGCTCATATCATCCACACACCTGCACCTGGAGAAAAATAATAAACTCAAGTTTAATGTGGCAATTATAAGAGTTTATGGGGATTGTGGAGAAGCAGTAAGCGAGCAGCGGGCAGAGGGAGATGCACACCGGCCTGATGATGGGAGCTCAAAGAGAAACAGGGCAACCGGGATGACCTGATGCACAAACATAACCCTGGTTCAGCTTTGATCGGAATGACTGACAAAACAAGATGGCCGCCATGCAACACAAGTAGATCTTGGGCACAATTATTTGGCACTTCTGTTAGACCATACGAAAGGGTGATAGTACGTTACCGTTAACTTGTCGATTATTAAATACAGCTTTACATTATATCATGTAGGCACTGAATAAACATCTGAGGACAGAAGGTTATTTTCAAGTGGTGTGTATCTACTGCTGGAAATGTCAAAATGCATTGTGTTTCTTTTATCACCAGTCCTTTCTCGTAGGCTATTACATTTCTTTCCGTTGAGATATATCTGAATTACAGTACTTAAAAACATAAAAAACATGCTGGGGACTATAATTGCTCAACAGGGTGACGATATTGACATAAAGTCAAGATGTCTACTTGGCCCAGGTAATTAATTTATTTATTAGTACTATTTTCTTCTTTTACATCATACTTCTCCAGCCTCACACCCTACTTATCTCAGAACAAAGTGAAAGTGCATTGACTCAATGCAAGCAGAGCAAAGATTGCGGGACCAGTGATTAAAGGCACTAGTGTTGACCGAGTCGGCGAGTGTGTCAACCTGAAGTGTTCAACTTACACATTTATACAGGCCTTTGATGCCTTCCTCTTCCCTGTACTTTCTTGGGTTCAATGTCACACCTTGACCACATAGGCCTGCTTGGGTCAGCACACCTTCAGCAGACTTCTGTGTGCATTTTGAACTTCAGGATACTTTAGGACACATAGAGATGTAATAGTTCGACTGGACTCCAACATAAGAACGACAACAACAGCATTACACATAACGGTAAACCAGTTGACACCAAGACCTATAGTGGGTTGAGAAAGTTTGGACAGTTTTGATAAAGATTTTTTTTAAAGACTATAAAACAACAAGGCAATTGTTATCTCCCAAGTCTAATCGGACAACCTGAAGTCAGCAGCATTTACCCTGTGCAGAAGGTCTTAGCAAAATGCCAATATATTTTAATGTAATAGGGCTTGTTATCGTTCCAGGTGTGTAAATTGAATGCCAGTGTAGAAGCCATTCCATTTACAATTGATTAAATGCTTTTTTGTATGCCATCAGTCGATACACAATACCCCATCAAAAAGAAAAAACATGCTCAATGACAATATATAACAAATGTTAATCTCATGTGAATAAAGATTCTGACCATTTATTTCGTACTTTGTAGAAGTGTCTTTGGCAGTGATCACAGATTCTTGTCTTCTTGGGTATGACTCTACCAGGATTCGGGAAGCTTCCTTGTAGATCTTCTCAAGCTTTATCAGATTTGATGAGGACCGCCCATGGGCTGCAGTCTTTGGGTTTCCTCACAGATGATCAATGAGGTTCAAGTCTGGCGTGAAGATTTTTCAGCAACGACCCGAAGTACGCAGTGTGTGCCCAATGTATTCTCCAACTGAAAAAGGTAGTTCATATGTGCAGATTAAGGTTGTCAAGGATCTGTTTGTAGGAATGGTCTGATATCCTATTACAAAGGTGTCAAAATGTACAACCCTAACATTTTAAGGAAAAATGAAATATTGTTAAGCTATATTATTGTAAGCAGTTTCATCACTTAAACAAATTACATATATAATTTTCTAAAAATTGTATATGCATACAATACAGAGTTATTATCTTTCCAATGATTCAACCTTCCTCACCCTACTGTATACATTTCTAAGCCATATGACATTATAGATTTAGAGCTTTATTAAATCTATATAGATGAAATGTTACAGATTGTTCAATATAAATGTAATTTCCAACTGAACCAATATAGGCTATGCAACATTTACCTTATGCAATCATCAGGAATTCAGGAAATATTCCTCAAATTTAAATCATATCGTAATGCTGAAATGTTGCAATGAGTATTGAATAATGCTTCCAGTACTAAATAAATAACCAAACTTTTAGTTGTCACCTAACATCACAGTATGCTTGATGATATCTAATGGCCCAAACACAACAGACAGGAACATACTGTCCTTGTAGCACATGTAAAGGAATCTGAATATGGTGATTTTTCTCTGAAAAGTCTGAAAACAGTTTGGACTTTTATTGTGTGACTGACTAGACTGCTTGAAGTGATGCATTGAGACAATAATAATAGTTATCTGCTGTGATTATCTGTTGGAGTGTATAATGGAGAAACAGCCGTGTCAACCGCCTATGATGTAGTCTGCATCTCAAAGTCACCCTATTCCCCATTGGGCTCTGTTCAAAAGCAGTGCACTCTAAATGGAACAGTGTGCTATTTGAGCCGTGGAAAGAGGAAGAAGGCCCTGCCTGCCTGCAGTCAATGCAGTGTATATCCCGACCAGGCTGATGGCTTTAGACAGAAGCCATTCGGCAGGCCTAATCTCCAAGTCTTTCTGAAAATAACTTTTTTGTGTCTGTATGAAGATTGGATTTTACAGATCACAACTGCAAGGCAATAGCACTCATTCAAGTGTACTTCTCATGAGAAACGTATCGTGATCTCTAATAATATTCTGTATACGGCTTCACCCAAGCGCTACCTTTAAATGCGATGCCGTATTAATATTAATATTTATGGACTGTGGAGGAGAGAGTGAGCCCGCCACTGAGCCGTCGCTGTCAACGTCTGAGAGAGAGGCTGAACAAACTTCCATTAATTCCTATGGAGGGGAAAGTCCAAATTAATTCCTATTCACATTTTAATGCCTTTATGGTAATGCAGGTTGAGAGGGAATGGGGGCTAAGCCCACAGGAGGAGAGAGGAGGTTAGAGTTGACTGCTGCACCTGAGAGAGATCGCCCACATGGGAAAGAGGCCCACTCCCGGGCCCTCCACTGCCCTTACTGCCAACAGTATTTACATACAGGACCAGTTCCATTGACTACTGCCAACATGCATACTAAGAACTATTAAAATACAGGTTTAATTATGGATTAAGCAATATTGATGATGTATAAGATTCATCAGAAAGACTTAAACTATTTGTAAACACCTATTCAGTCAGTATAATATACACAAAGGACTTAACAAATACTCTATATGCCATTTAGAAAATATGGGTCTGAATGCCTATTGAAATATAGTACAAACAGCGTCCTAAGAAAGGTAAAGGTTGAGTATGTCTACAACAGCAGAATGTGCCCCTCTAGCCAGAAACCAGTGCAACAAAAAACCATTACTGGGCCATTACATTCACTCTGATCCACTCACCGTCTGATGTTGAAGCCCATATACACCCCTCTAGTTACTGCTCCTCTCCCCGGCTGCACTGCAGAATCAAGTCCATCCATTCTGCTTTGTCCAGCCTGCTAAACCAGACATGCTGGAGCTGAGGCAAACACAAATAGATTGCCCTGGTAGTGAATATCACCGCCCCCCTACCCCAAGCCTACCGTGTTACAGATGTAATCATTACATATTTACTTGAAGGACAAATGCCCGGTCTCTCCTGTTGGCCTAAACAGCATCTCAAACGATATGGTCAAAAAGTAATGCAGTATATGTGAGGGTGCCACACCTGGTCTTTCCTATCAGTTAGTGTCTCTGTGTTGACACCTGGGGGGTAATTGTCATTAATTGCGCTCATTTGGACGTCAGGTCAGGCTAATCGAAGCGCAGGTGTTTGGGACAACCAGTGATTATCTCAGCGCAGAGATTGGATCAAAATAAGACCGATCTCCCCATCATGGAACCGTACCATCAGACACGATGGCTGTCCATTCTTTCTGGTTTTAACCCACATTAGTGGATAATTGAGCTTCTAGACATAAAGAAGCATTACAGTGTAATAGATATGTTGTCCCACTTTTCCATTTATGTAGTGTAGTTTGAAGAGTGTGTCACTAGGATTAATGAGACCTTTACAAACAGACTAAGTGAGTTTAATTGAATAGGTGGGACCAAAGAGGACACAGCTCTCCAATTCACATCCACCCATCTATTACACTAAATCACTATCTCATCATTATACTGTTATTTTAGCATTCAACCACAACATCAAAACAATATATTCAGAATTGAATCATAAGGCAAGAATCATTATGTTTAGTGCCAACAATGTTCAGGTTAAGCAATGCAATGCTTAGGTCCATGTCCCCAGTAAGTATACTTAGAAGCTATTGCTACAAGTCTTGGGCCACAGTCATCACCCAAACAATGCCTCACCACACATCACCTCTCCCCAACAGTACCTCACCACACATCACCTCTCCCCAATAGTACCTCACTACACATCAGCTTTCCCCAACAGTACCTCACCACACATCACCTCTCCCCAACAACACATCACCACACATCACCTCTCCCCAATCATACCTCACCACACATAATCTCTCCCCAACAGTACCTCACCACACATTACCTACCCCTAACAACACATCACCAAACATCACCTGTCCCCAAAAGTGCCTCACCAAGCATCACCTCTCCCCAATAGTACCTCACCACACATTACCTACCCCCAACAGTACCTCACCACATGTCACCACACCTAAATAGTACCTCACCACACATCACCTCTCCCCAACAGTCCCTCACCACACATCACCTACCCCCAACAGTACCCCACAACATGTCACTACACCAAAACAGTACCTCACCACACATTACCTACCCCCAACAGTACCTCACCACATGTCACCACACCTAAATAGTACCTCACCACACATCACCTCTCCCCAACAGTCCCTCACCACACATCACCTCTCCCCAACAGTACCCCACAACATGTCACTACACCAAAACAGTACCTCACCACACATCCCCTCTCCACAACAATATTTTATAACACATCACCTCTCCCCAACAATATTTCATCACACATCACCTCTCCCCAACGATCTGTCACCACACATCACCTCTCCTAAACAGTACTTCACCACACAGTTAAACTGCAGTATCAGTAGTCTACAGAAAGAATTCTTTCCCCTGCTGCTAGAGCTGCTGAGACTGAAATGCACGAAACACTGACACCTTCATCAGACAGGTGTAGCAGCATATTAGAGAGACTTCCTCTAAGCTGAAGCTGTGTGAATTAACCACACAGGCGGAGCAAAGGCACAAGGCACAAACATCCTCAATCTGCCCTAATGCCACAGCAGCATGCATATTCTCTATTTCAAATATAACAACCAGGCTACATCTCCTCAAAAAGCTGTTTGGCATCTTTCTGCCAATTTGCCCAGTCACATGCTCCCTCCAGTGCAAACTGAAAGGGATGCAAGCATGTGTCTATGTTTGTGTGTGTCTGTCTGCGTTTATGTTAGTGTGTGGACAGGGAAAATCACAATGGCAGCTGTGCCATTAGCTGGATGTTTGAAGACCTGCTCCCCACACCTCATAGCTTCACATGGAGGTACACTGTGACTTTGTCCTGGGGGCAAAGTCAGTCAGTCTGGCCTGCAGGTGACTTAAACAGAACCATGATGGTGGCCCTGGATGTTTGTGGTCCAACCTCAAACCTTTTGATGGTTGAACATGTTGAAATTACTGACTGGTTGTGTGAAACTTGTTTTAGATAACCTTGCAACAGTTGTGCTAGCCAGTTGGTTAAAGTAAACACTGCAAGAACCTCCTGGAACAAAGCACAGCTAGAATGGCCGATTGTGATTCGTTGGGATTGCACAATGCAGCAGACCATTCAGGGTTCATGAACTCAGTCCTCTAAAATATTTTGCACATAAAGAAAATCTTATGCACATAATCAAAAGATATAATCCATTTTACCAGAGATATGTTCTTCTGTTCTTTCGCAGATTTGAAAGAACCATATGGTAAAAAAACATGTGGTAGGGCGTTTTAAAATGTAATACTCACAGGAATCAATTTCAACATCAAAATAGCTGGTTCAGTCTTGTTACTCTATCCAAACTGCTAATTTGGCAAGCACACAAATGGTTTAAGATGGCACATTAAAAAAGAGATTATGAACCCAAAATGATCTGTTTTAGTTGAGTGAGGAGCTTGAGGAAAATAGAGAGCTTATTTTGGGTGGAGCTGTGGGCAGATTTAAGCTATGCCATAACCTCAGCAGATTGTATAAAATAGATGATAAAATAGGTATTAATATTCTTCCAACATTTCACTTCTTAATTTCATTGGTGGAACTTATTGCCTAATGTCCAAAGTCAGAATTTGTAATGTAATTTTGTTCAAAACTTTAAAAACAAGAAATGCTTTGGCTTTTTCTCATGTCAGGTAATGTGTCAATTTCCCCTGAACTTATCTGTTTTGAAACTCACTAAGGTTATTAGGATAGATCAGGTTTGGCTTATTTGTCTTAAAAATAGCACCTACATCACATCTTCTACTGAACCCATATCTGCCTCAAAATTGTCTGACACTAAAACCTTAAAACCTTAATCTGTTGTTAACGTATTTTTTTGGGTGAGATAATTTTTGTCCCAATATTTGACATTACGCTTTGTGCTTGATGAACCATACATTTTAAAGTTTGACGATGGGCAAGAAAACGACTATGTGTCCAACAGTAGCACGCTAACGTTAGCTGATCCAGTCCCTGAAACAATGCTTATTCTTACCAACCAGATACTTAGATTTCCACATGCAATGTTGAATGTTTCCAAAAGATAACAAAAACCTTTCTTAGTACAAAAGCCAATTCTAGTCAAATATCATGAGTCTTTATGAGTTATTAATACTACTAGGCATGAGTACGCAGCTTACCTGCAAACTTACTCAGGCGACCCAATGAAACGTTATATGATAACGATCAGGGAGAAACATGCTGACTTACAGTAGGTAATGATTTCTGACAGCATTTGGGGTGTGCAGTTGCAAAATCAGGGCAATTTGAATTTAACCAGCTCGTTGTAGGTATAGGTAATTGAGCTATCTATCTATGTATGTCAGAGTACTGTTTATAGCAGCAGATTATGTTACTGCAATGTTAAGCAATGTTCATACACAACTGTTGCAAAAATGTACGCACTACAAATGTTTTTGTTTTACTAGTTTAGTAATTCAGCCTATTATATGGCAAAGCTTGGGAATATCAAAATGAGGAGTTCCACAAAGTACTACAAAGCAGGCTGGACATGTTTATTTTAAATAATGAGCATCATAACAACCAATTTCTTCTTATAAAATATTTTAGATTTTTAGCAGTTTTAACAAGCTGTGAGGAAATTGTAAGGGGAATGTCAATAACACAGAAACTGTTAATAAATTGCCTGCGCAAGTCAATTTATTTAAACCTCAACCACCATAATATTCACCTTAAGGTGTGGTTAATATTAGAAATGAACTATTGTAGCAAGTAATTTTACAACTCCTGTCCTTGGGAAACATTCCCTGCAGGACTATCTTCAGATATATACAGTTCCCTATGTAACTATTTTAATCTTTTTATTTTACTTTTTTGGACTGTGCATGTATTGGTTTCATGATTTAGAAAGGATAGCATGTTATACAAACACCCTATTTAAGAGCACAAAATGTATTGGGATAATAAGTTTGGCAGTTATTTCTGACTAGAATAACTTAATTTGCAAAATTAAGTCTTAATAAGATAGCTGTCAATGTCTGGCCAAAATTCACAACTTCACATTCACCTTTGGAAGCTGCTATTGGTGCTGGTCAGCAAGTTGTCCAACAGGGTGTCAATGAAAGTCAGTTAACCCACTGTGAGTCAGAAAATCATAAAAACCTATCCTTTGGCTTACCAAAAACACATTTACAACACCATTAAAAAGAGGAAATCACTGGTAGGTCATGGAAGACTTCTACAGTGTATGACCAAATAATAATCAATGTAATGAAAAAACAAAACTTGTCAGATCAGGAACAGGTAGAGAATGTGTCAGCCACTACCATCAGCAGAAACGTAGAAAATATTAGTTTTATAAATATGATAGCAAGGTTACAGTAAATATATATGTTTTGTGGACAGCTGAGACAATAATTAACGTGTAGCAATGTGACAAGAATAAGAAAGTGTCGAGAAAACAGGTTCTCAAGATACCACCTACCATCTATGAAATATGGTGAAATGTGGAATTGTGTGTTATGGCATGGGCACTTAAATAACTGATGACAGATGCACTAAAATTAATTGGTGTACAACGTATTTCTTTCTGTGACATTACAATTTTAGGATATAGAAATTATTATTACCTGACTATGAGGCAAGGTAAAAACCCTATTTGAATATGCATGTTACATAACTACTATGGTTGTGGTTTGAGTTATCATTCAGAAGGGTTTCTCAAGTAAAGGTTTGGATCTGGAAAAGTCATGCCACACGTTTTTTTCTATAAAAGAAAGGTTCTTCCAGCACCTTCACTTCTAAGAGTGTAAAGTACTTGTATCCGACATACGAGTCACACAAATGTACTGTCCATTTAGAGAGACTTGGGAAGTGGCAGCACAGCCATGAGATATGGCATGTGGAAATCAATAACCTCGCTCACAAGATCGGCCATTTTGTGATTAACTAAATCTGCTTTGACAGTATCTGTATGAGCGATCTGGTGACCTGCTCTTCCCATCTGAATATCCGCCCTCCACGTCCTTCCCTCCCTGTGTGCTCTGTGTGTGTGTGTGTGTGTGTTTGAAGGGGGGTGTTATTTATGCCACTTGGTTAGGTCCAGGATGTGTGCGCTCTGATGTTTAATTCAGGGTCTCCGGCCCCTCAGCGGCGGATGTAGAAGGGATGAGAGGAGGTGTTTGGGTCTGGGGATGGGAATTCACCAGGTTAGGCCCAGGAGCGCTGGAACTCAGGGTTTAACCCTGACAAATATGGCAGTGTTAT
>JACXGJ010006061.1:0-36108 GCA_016801105.1 Esox niger
GGAACCTACTTATGTTGAATGTTTGTGCACGTAGTTGTGGTTTATTTTGGTTGTTAGCCGTAGGCTATAGTTCACCCAGTCATTGTGTCTGTTTTGAGTTTGTTCTTTTGTTGCTTTCTTTAATTAAAACATGGATTATTTCTACACCAACCGTTCTGCCTCTGCTCTTCTGTCCTCGAACACCGGACACTATGACACCAGGATTAAGACCAATATCAAATATAGCTGCAGTCAAGGTCTATTCAGGTCTAAGTAAAGTTTAATGATTCCTTACTTTGTTTGAAGTCTGTATTCACAATTCTAAGGGAAATACACTATGATGTATCTAATGTGATTTTTTGTGTGTCTGACTTTTCTGTACTTTGCAGGGGCTGTTATGTAGTGCCAGGCAGGTTTGGGAGAGAAGGCTGTGGAGAAGATCCTCACTGAAATACTGTATAAACCATCCCACAGCTAACTGCAACTCCCGGTAACTACACATTTTATTTGGTCTTTATATTTAAAACCTGCGTGTCAATGTAAATGAGTGGTCACAAATCCAAATATATTGGTTTAATTTTTATACCATAGTATTATCCATCCTGATTGGATAGAAGTTAGACACTTAGAAAAGTTACAGATACATAGGATAGGATCAACATTTATTTCAGATATACAGGACAACTAATCATGACATAAAAAACCTTTAATTATGTATTTTGTGTTGTTATCATTTGTAATTGTAGTGGTTTTGTGGCTTTCACGTCATGATTAGGTGTCCCGTAAATCTCAGCCAGCATGGCAATGGAACATTTACAAGAACGATTGGGTTTCATCTGTGGCAACCAAAACATGAGAAAACACAAAATTCACAAACAACATGTAAACATAAACAAAAACACATCCTTTCTTGTGGTAAACATAGCAAGAAAATGTTTTGATGAGGGGGTTTGAGTACAGCTGAGCAGCGGGGGAAGACAGATATTGGACATGCCATGTTACTGTTGATGAAAGCTAAAAGTCACTGTCTTATCTAATCAGGGGTGGTGAAGCGACAACAGATGGCGGCAGCAGTATCCCTAGCACCCCTACTTCCTGCTGCTGTGGTAGGAAATGTTTGCTCGAGTTGTTTGTTGGCCACTGGGGTATAAGAGGGATAAACAGCTCAGTACATTACCTTGAAATAATGAACTCTGAGAAGGGAGCTGAGTGTTTATCTCTTACATACATAAACACTAAGTCACCTCACAAGTGCTCAAATGTAAAGATTTTTACTATGAGTTGCACAAATCATGCTTCAACAAGACATTTGATAAAATGGTAAAAGTAGTATAAAAAATAATTATGAAATAATTGAATCAGATGGTTGACACTTATATACTCTTTTTAAACTGTTTTTTATTGTCCATGATTAGGTGCAGCAGTGGGTCCCAATAGAAGAGCTGCCAATAGAATTGAAGACAAATCAGACTCATTTCAGACAAGGAAGAGTAAAGCTGCCGCCTTTGCTTGTGTTATTGTATTTTGTCAGCTGGACAATGTTCCTTGTTTGATCAGTTTCGAGGTATTTTTGTCACGGAGTCCAGGGAGGGATGGATGCAAACACAGGGGTGCAGGGAAAAACTTTTAACGGAACAGAAACAAAACAAAACAGAGTGCCTGTCACAATCGGGGTTTAGTGGAGGAGAGGACGAACTAGGCGCAGGCAAAGGGTGGCAGTCGATGTGAATCTTTATTGATAAAGAAACACCAAGCACTTAAAAATAACGGAGATAAAGCAAACAGGAAAACAAAAACAAAACTCACCACTAACATCACACTGCAACATGGAACAATGACTGACAAATGAGGGGAGCAGAAGAGAAACATTTAAACACATACTAATGACTTAACTGGGACCTGGTGTGAGTGACAATTGGAAACAAGATAAATGAAGGAGACCGGGATGAGTTCATGAACATTGGGAAGACCAGGAAAAGCTGTCCGACGGAACTGTCCGTCACCTCACCATCACAGTGCCGTGCACTACAAAACAGAAACAAACCAAAACTAGTTATACTGGCAAACCGGAAACAGCAAACATCCGACATGAGACAATGACTGACAAGGACAGGGAGAAAATGGTCAAACTAAATACATTGACTGACAAGGAGAAAAGAAACAGTTGGGGGCAAAACACAAGTGAAAAGAATAAACTGATTCACTGAAACAAGAACATGAAAGACCAAACAAGGACATGACAAATCACGGACACACAAAAAACATGGAACAGAAAGGCCCCAGCAGGCTGGGACCGTTACAATTTTTTTCTTTTCACAATTCTTCACCCTTAGAAAATAAAGGTTTTGGAGGTGTGTGATTTCATACTTTATCCTTCCTGATGGATTTGAAGTCCCACACAGTTCTGATTTTAATGTCTGTGCTGTTGACCAACTTGTGAGATCAATAAAATATTTTTGTTTGTCAGTGTATATCAGGGGTGTTCCACGGAGGACCGAGTGTCAGCAGGTTTGTGGATTTTTCCTATTAACTTGTTCCCAGTTCAGACCTAAACAACCAGGTGAGGGTAGAAACTAACCAATGAGTGACCTAATTAATCAATCAAGTACAAGGTGAGAGCAAAAACCTGCAGACACTCGGCCCTCCATGGAACCAGTATGACACCCCTGGTGTATATACTGTATTGCTACATTTCAAATTTGGCTCTTTTTTATTATAGGAAATGTCCTACTGTTATGAGAAAATATCTGAACTGATGATCTAACAGCATTGCCATAATTATATTTGTGAAAGGGTTGAATAAATGGAGTACAAATGAATATGCATTTTTTAAGTGCCAAAAGGGCAGTGTGTGGTCAACCTGATAGGATGCCTGGGATTGTCGATTACCAACCGACAACCAATACTAGCGACCAACTGACAATGTCAATTACTTACATTGTAGTGACATGAAGAAAACATTCCTTTTTCCAGTTCTTACAACATTGCTGCTACATAATTTCGGTCACCAATGTTGTAACAACATTGTGACAAAAATGTGATTAGGGAAAAGATTTTTACATTTCAGTGTATTTAATTACACAGAATGTAACCCATTTTCGAGAGATATTATGTTTGTTGGAACTGATGGTAAAGGACATGCATTCCTCTGACAGTGTAAAGAATCTGTTACAGTTAGGATAAATGGCCATATCTCAAGCAGCATTTGAATTTGTTCTCGTTAAAAAGACCTCCCAACACGTTGTGTTTTAGTCCTATTTAGGAACTTGTTTTCATTAAAGAGTCCTCCCAACACGTGCCATTAAACGAGTTATGAGTCAATCATTACCGGACGCTCCTAGCACACGTTTGTGCTATAATGTGTTTTAGACACTTATGGTATAATTAGCAGACTTGTATACAATTTGGAAGGATGATGAATACTGCTTGTATGTAACTAACAAACTGTTTTGTACAACTTTATTACATGATTGGAATACATTTTATAACTTTGAAATACAGATTACGACAGCATTCCTCATTCATCTTTATACAAGTTTACAGAGCTACTGATAATTACACGCATATAAGTATGTCGAATGTGACTGGACTCGACATCCCTGAGTCCTGGATTTGGAAACAATCTGGGTAGAACCAGGTACACAAGCCATTTTATTTTCTAGGATGAAAGGATTTGATACCTTTACTAAGGACAACATATACACAACCACGTATATTTACAAACAATATGGAGTCAGTTCGTTATATATATATATATATATATATATATATATATATATATATATATATATATATATATATATATATATATGCATATACATACACACACACACACACACACACACATACACACACACTGAGCTCGTAAAATTTGCATACACTTGCAGAAATTGTGAAATTTTTACATTGATTTGGAAAATATGCCGCATCATGCAATTTTTTAAATTTTATTAAAGGATAGTAATAATAGGAAGCCATTTGTTATCACATAGTTGATTGGCTCCTTTTTAAATCATAATGATAATAGAAATCACCCAAAGGGCCCTAATCAAAAGTTGACATACCCTTGAATGTTTGGCCATGTTACAGACACACAAAGTGACACACACAGGTTAAAATGGCAATTTAAGGTTAATTTCCCCACACATGTGGCTTTTTAAATTGCAATTAGTGTCTGCGTATAAATAGTGAATGAGTTTGTTGGCTCTCACCTGGACACACTGAGCAGGCTAGATACTGAGACTTGGGGAGCAGAAAATAACTGTGAAATGACCCGCATAACAAGGTAATGAAACTTCATAAAGATGGAAAAGGATATGAAAAGATATCCAAAGTCTTGTCACTCAGTACTGTTCAATCACTCTTGATACCAAGCCAAGGTCAGGCAGACCAAAAACTCATGATCCATTCTACAATACCACACAAAAGACCCATGCATATCCTGATGTACCTGTGAAAAGTTCCAATTACAAATATACTTGTCAATCCCTTTTTTAAACAAACATACATTGTTTTACAATAAATGAGAAGAGGACAACGAAATAATGCACTTTTTGTGCTAGCAGTCCAATAAGTTTTTGACACATTATCCCTTGTATAATTAGATCAATCAGGCATGCCACTGAACAGGGTTTGCTGGGTCCAAAGAGTCACCACTATCTTTACTGAAATAAATGCAAAAGGAGAGAGCAATTTCACAATATAACAGGAAGCATCATCTCAAATTACATCAAAGTCCAACTGTGGGATTGTCATCATACAGTTATCCTCCTGTCTTGCGAGAAACAAACCTTCATACGAACAAAATATCTGGAAGGAATGAAAATAGTTTCCAATCAAGTGTCCTGTTGTTCTTGTCTTCAGTTTTCTATCTTGCATCAGTGATGTAAAGTTCCAATATCAGTTATTGCAGTCAGTGTGATGTGGACCCATCAAATTGCCTGGTTGACCTAATAAGTCAGTGTAGGTGTATAGTGGAATAGTGAGTTTCCAACACTTCGCAAATTCAAGATTAACACAACAGCGTCTTCCACTGTGATGGGGCCATGTGACCATTCCAGTCAACTGGCCCATGGTACTTAAACTCGTAGTATGTGGAGTCCTTCAGGAGTATGACGAGTCCTTCAGTCCTTCATTTCGCTGTCTATAGTTCATCTAGACCCTGGTATCGTTCTGCCATTTGAGTGGTCAGGAAGATTTGAAACAGGTTCAGCCAGTGTAGTTGTAATAATCCTTCTTGAACATGTTCCTGGTACTCACACACTCAGTTGTCTGTGTCCAGGTAGTGACGTGATGTACCATCAGAAAAGGGGTTGTGATGTCCCGGTCTGTTGAATGATTAATGTGGTTCCACAGTCCATCTGACTTTCATCCACTGGGATTTGTTCCATCAACTCTAAACAATGAAGACAATAGATCAGTCATGGAAACTTGTCGATCTCAGAAGTTCCATCATAGGTGTGAAGCATACACCTTATTAACAGAAGTTTTCATAATAGCCTGTGTCAAATTTCCTTTTCCATCCAGAAATGGCTTAGTTTATGTCGGATTCTTTGTGCTTTATTCATGCACGATAGCAACTAGCAGTGGAATAAGGTGGTCAGACTTTGCTTAGCCAAATCAGAAATGGTTAGATCTGATCAATTCAACCATTAAAATGTTAGACATCACATCAAACAAAACCATTCCCAAATAAACAAACTAAAAAAATCCTGTGAATGGAAGAAGTAAAACATAACACAAGCTAATGCTCTGTTATAACTATGCAGAAGCAAAATTGCACTTTTTCATGAAACTCCTTATAAGTACTAATTTGATTTGCTCTGAACTCTCAGTTCAGCTTTTTCCAATCATAATCATTTATCATATCATACATTACCCCTGCTTTCACTTCATTAAGTCAATAAAAAATGTATACCAGGAGTGAAAGCAGAATCACTGCAAATAAGCCCACAGGAGGCGCTATCCCGAACCTGCACCGGCCACCATTTCAGAATGAACATGAAAAATAGAGAAAAAAAAACTAAGCGGTAATGTTAAAAACACAAACATTCACAAACACAATCACAGTCACACAATCATTGAGAAACACCGTTACTGCTGCAAAGGAATTATAAACCATATATCCTATTGACAATTTGTCTTACATGGCTAAACAGCTCCCAAATTTGACTCACCTCATTACATTCCCACAGGTCTACGAAATTGGCTATCATGCATGTATAAAATCCTGTAGTTTCTTGGCACATGCCTTACTAAATTGTTTTGCCCGTCAGGGGATTAACTGCTCAAAAAAATTTTAGGAGACAAAAAACTCCAGCCCATGTTGCAATGTTTAGCTTACTGCAAACACCAGGACAATTGTATCTACAGCACCCAAATATAGCATTTTCACAGGTCAACGGCTAAATTACCTCATGACAAACAATGTCTTGATTAACCTCCTACATTTTTGGGAAATTATCCAACTTAGTGGAGGTCAGCCAAGCCCAAGATCACAACATTAATGCATATTTTCACCCTGTCTCTGGTTCTAATGACATTACGATGGTTCATCATCATCAACAATGGGGATATCTTTATGTATCTAAAGAGCTCTCAAATTCAACTTTACCTCAGTACCTTCCCACAGGTCTGCAAAATTGGCTATCATGCATTTATGATTTCCTGTAGTGTCTTGGCATATGCCCAACTACATAATCAGTTTGTCCTCTTGGGGATAAGCTGCTCAGTTAAATTGTAGGAGATTAAACTCCAGCCCATGTTGCAGTGGTTTACCTAATGCAACCATTCAAAATATCCGCAGCCAGCCATCTAATATTGTTGCGGTTTGTACTAATGTGCTTGTCATATTTACACAGCAACTCAACATTAGAGTGGAAAAAAAAAAAAAAAACTCTTATTTTCTTTAAGAATGGTGATTTAGACAAAACAGATGTATTACTTCACTAAGATCAAGGTATAATAATGAATAATTCAGTTTAGACCTTGCACACAACAATCTACTCTATTTGTTCATTGTCATTTTAACATTCTAGAATTCAAACTCCATCTACGAGTATCAGGTGTTGGTTTTAAAAGTATTCTCAGTTATCATACATTAACAAAGAAAAACTATATTATTTAAGAAAACTCAGTTCAGCTTTTAAAATGGGACATTTTGTCACGTCCTGGCTATGCCCCTAGCCATCTCTTCACTGAGCTGGGGCCATAGTCAGGACAGGACAAAAAGAGATGCCTCTAAGCATCTCTATGTAAGTTTGGTCTCCCCAATTGGAGGCAGGTGTAGATGTAGATATATTCCTGCTGTTATTCAGTGTTGTTCAAGTTCACTCGTCTTTACAGTTGCTGGGGGGAGTGGTCAAACCATAAGGTGTGTGGATCAAGTCAGAGTCAAACTGCTCAGCCCTGCAGATTGTGGACCAGAAGCAGTCCCAACTTCCCCTTTAACTAGGCCTGGATGCAGTTGCCAAACTTTTAGTAGTAAGTCATCACCATCCAAGTGAACCAATGGGCTGGCATCTAAAGAGAGCAGTCAGCAGAGTTTAGTTCTTGATGCTGATCATATTGCTGTTCCAGTAGAGGTATTGGAGGTGCGTCGATCTTCTGGGGAAAGATTTAGAATTAGTTAAGTATAATGTGATATGTAAGGGATCTATTCATGGTTTTGTTAACATCAATTTATTATGTTTTTTTTTAAAACACTTTCTGCCTAAGTGAAGGGGGATGTGGTGTCCTGAGGTTATTTGCAGAAAATCTGTATTAGTCAAACATAGAGAGCGCTACTTCATTGGGCATTACTTTGTGCTACCTGCAGGTGCAGGCATGAAGTAGCTATATTTTGATTTTGTATTTTGATTGTTTAGCCCTGAACTGTGAAAATAAAGTTGATGTCAAACAAACTAAGACTGCCGAGTTTAAAACATGTACGGCAAGTTAGTACAGAAATAACGCATATTTAAGTTGTTTTTACAGAACCAAAAAACATTGTCCCACTACATTAAAGCTTTTTGAGTTTTCAAATAATTACAAAAACTCAAATGGAATAAGACTAAAATAGCTGATGAAAAAAACACTGAAATGAAAAGGTTAAGACTTAGTAATGCAATTCAGAATGTAAATTATATTTTTGATATATCAACAGAGAATGTAATGAAGGATCATTGAGTAGAAAATGCCACAGGGTTGTGCAAGAAGATAGTGAGGACAATGTCATACAGCTGGAAGAAAAAGAAGAAACTTACAGTGTGAGCTTAAACTTCCACAGCAAAAACTTAAGACAGACAGTGTGACAAGATGAGGATCAGGGGAGCTCACGATTGAGTGTCCTGGGGCAGCAGACAACCAAGCCTTCTCCGCTGACAGAAAGACAAGGAATCTGGTCCTTTACACAGCAACGCATTGATGTACTTGAATCCATCAAGAAGGCTCTTCATCCTCTCCTGGTGTTCACTGATGCATTGTCTGGAGACAGCTATGTCAGTGTGTCCTTTGTGAAGCCTGTCTGGCACATTCTGAAGTCAAGCATCCTAGCTGTGGAGAAGGACACAGACCTCACCAGGTCTTTCAAGAAGGAAATCCTTACGTACCTGTAGGACAAACATGCAGACCAAAGAAGAGATGAGTTGCTGGACATGCCGAGCTTCCTGGACCACAGATGAAATCTGAACTACACCAGCGTTAACAGTGTATGCACTGTCAAAGCCAGGGTGAAAGCAGAGATGGCTTCAGTTACACCCAGTGATGCAAACACAGATTTGCAGGTCATTGACTAGATAATATCATGTTTTTCCACATGGATTTTAAATTGTTTGTGCTATTTTATATTCCAAACCCGGAGATATCTGATCTTGACCTCCTCACTTTGTGTCATTCCAAGAAGAGTAGGAGGAAGAAATTAGTAGTTACATGGTAGCCCATGTGTTAGACAGTGAGGATGATCCTCTGCAATTGTAGCACAGTCACTGTGTGAACTTTCCGACACGAGGCAAACTTGCCAAGAGGCAAGATTGTGGACCAGCTACTAGCTCAGCTTCTGAGAGTGTTCAACACAGGAGGCAACAATGTACTGTTGATCAGCTAGTGGAGTTAGAGGGAGGGGAGGCCAACCCTGGACACTGTTCCAGTGCACCAGTGACACCAGCAGGGACCTCTGTCGATTATACAAAGCAACAAAGCCACTAAGCCAAGGGGGGTGCAGCCGTGCTAAATGATGACAGCTGCCCAATAAGCCTCCTGAACTCAAGTAAAATCCTTAAAAGCACCAAAGTGTTTTTTAATATACAGCTCCGGAAAGAGACAACTGCATCTTTTTCTTTCCTTTCTAAAAAAGTTGAAAAGTAAAGTTATGAGTGAGGAACAAAAGCGTTAAATTTGCAGTGATCAAATATTTTTGACCCTTCTGTTCCTCACTCAAAAACTTTCTCTTCCACTTTTTTGGAAAGGAAAGAAAAAGGTGCAGTGGTCCCAGAGCTGTATTTACTTCGGCAAGAAGTTTAAAAAGTCTCTCCTTCAGGTGAAGATTTTGTGAACACATATCACAAATGCTGCAATGATATCTTCTTCCTTGACTAGTATGAACATATTACAGGTTTCCATCTTCATTTCCATGGTTTTCTTTACTTTTTCTGGGAATGCCAAGCCTTCAGGTGACGAGGGATCCATTTCCTCGTTTGTGTGCTGAAAGGGTTTGCTCGCACCAAGTAAGACTTTGAATGTAAAATGTCAGATGTAGATTATAAAATAAATAATGCTTACTGAATAATAATGCGAACTGTATATTTAATAAAGTAAAATGGATTTAGAAATAAAGCCAGTTACATCTAACTGTGACGCACTTCCTATGTGATGTAATTTAAAGTTATAATTCCTCTGGTGATTCAAAGACTGTCGTTCCGCACTGCAATGGCTGTACAAACATACCGTTGTACATAATGGATAATCCTGCAGTCAGGGCACATTATTAGTTATGAATATTTGGATCTTGAATAGGTGTGGTACGGTGAGGATCAGTGCCACCATGCCGTGCACCCTCAGTTCCCATCACTCCACAAACACATCCCGGACTTGTTTTGTGTCACATGTCCTCATTCATACCAGGTCCCAATCATCCTATTAGTGTGTTTAAATGTTTTTCCTCTGCGCCCCTCACTTGTCGATCATTGTCACTGTCGCTGTTTGCTTGAGCTCTGTGTTTGTTTTGTCAATTAAAAGAGTCCACATAGACTACATTCTGCTTGCGCCTGGTTCCTCTCCACCACCACCGTTACAAGGTGGAACTACAAAATGTAAGACCAGGACTCTTGGAAATAATCTTTACCATTTTATATTTAATTTGAAAGTAAATGGACTCAAAATATAATGATGTATTGGTCAATTCATCAAATATGTTGTTAGGAAAACATGTCTATGATTAGTAATGATAGAATTCAAGCATTACTTTAGCTTATTTCATAGGACTTTATATACTTTGCAATGGAAGCTGAATATACCGACCACTGAATAATGTTAAGTCTGGTGAAATAGGGCAGCTGATTTGCTACAGATTTTAATCAACATACTATGTTTCAACTGGAGAGAGATTGAACCCTGAGATGAATGAAGAATGCCTCTTTTTATTTGTGTCTGTTAAAATATGGTAGGCGGATTTGGAGAGAGAGCTGCAAATGGCTTCAACCTAGTTTACTGGTGAGAGGGTGATGATATTTTTGCACATCACACAGGAATCAATTCACAGATTAGAAAATAAAATGATTAACAAACTATTTATAGATAAATACAGAACTATTCATTCAGTATATTCATTAGTGTTTTCTTTATTTAAAAATACACCGTTTTTTACATGAGTGGGAAATTAATGGCAAGCGCATTGAGAAGAGCAGTGAGTGGAGTTATTAAACTAGATTATTATAGATGTAGATTATTACATTTCTGTATATTATTGTATGTCCATTTTATTGATAGAACATATGACAGATTCCATTGTAGCACTAACAGTTTGAGTGTGAACTATACAGAATCTTGCTTATGAATCTTGCTCTATCACATAATTATCATGAATCTTGAATTAGAAGAACTGAGAACGTCTCAGAAAACGAGAGGTGTGTCTTATTTAAATTCAGTCATAGCAACAGACAGGTTCAACGTTGCAGTAGCCGCCATTGTCTTTACTAACAGTGAAATCAGCCAATTGAAGGACCAGCATTACGCCGTGTGAATTTGGAATGAACGGATTATGGATAATAATATTAAATAATTATATCATATTCTTATCTGTCAAAATCCTCATATCTGTAATGGTAATTGTTTTCACTTTTACTGGGCACATCCTTAGTTTTAGAATAACTTTATTGACAGAAACCAGGCCATTGTTACAAGGATTACTTTTGTGTCTTTTGCTCACTTTGTAAATACATCCCCTCATTCAAATAGTTTGGGATTTGGTCTGATCAAAATCTGTTAAAATACACAATACAGAGTTAGTGAAGAACTAACGTATTTTAATTGGTTGGTTGGAGAGAAATCCTGTCTTCTCAACATAGAATTTAAATTGTTAAAACCATTGTTTAAACAATTGTTAAAAAATGACAGTTGTAGATTATGGTGTGGTGCTATGCATGCCTAAGCAACTGTACTAAAAACTCCATATTTTGTCGATCATGCAGCCTTGCATTTTACTACTGGTAAGAATTTTCAAACACATCATGGATGTTTTTACAACTAATTTTGCTTAGACTATTGTTAACAACATTTCCAGACATTGGTTAATCATTTTCATGCCTATTAGGCAATTCAAATGCTTGAAAAGTAAACTTTTAGTATACTTTTCAATTATGGAATGTTTTCCATAATCGTGTTGTTCATATTTGTATGTTTTTATTTGCTGGTATGCAAGGCTCAGTAATTGAGACCTATAGTATGTCTCAGTCCAACCTGCTAAGTCTGACGATATAAATAAAGGTAAAAAGTGCACCAAAACAAGTGATTGCAAAATCAGTATAGTAACTTGGGAGGCTCCAGAACCCCTTAAAGATTAGAAACTTGGTCAGTTTGGTCTAATCATATTTGCGGGTGTGGTAACACTTCACATTAGGATCAAAAGACCTGTCCAAGACCCTCAGATTGTTGATGCAAATTAGTCTGAGAGGGGTTTAGAAAGCCATTTCCAAGTTATTCAAAGTACTTCATTCCATTGTGTGATTGATCTTCTAGAAATACTGAAAATTCCACACCCCTGGTAATCTACATTGGACGTGCCATTTTACTATATTCAGTCAAAGTGTTCACCGAAAGATACTCATAGAAGTTTCTAAGAACTTTAGGGTAACTTCCTGAAGGCCTTCCTGAAGACAAATAACTGCAGTCTGGTTTCAAACCCTATCGTAGCACTGAGACTTCACTCGTAAAGGTGATAAATTACCTTCTATTGGCCTCAGACATAGGCTTCTATTCGTCATGTTGTTCTTGATCTTAATGCTGCCTTTAACACTATTGATCATTCCCTTCTCTTAAAGAGATTGGAAACCCATGTTGGGCTACGCAGACACATTCTACCCTTGTTAAAATCTTATTTATCTGAAAAATATTAGTTTGTATGTGTGGATGGCATGTCCTCTGACAAATCACAGGTATGTTTTGGTGTCCATTATTGTTTTCACTATATATGCTGCCTCTGGGTGATGTCATCTGGAACCACAATGTCAATTTTTGCTGTTATGCTGATGACACACAGTAATATATTTCAATGAAACATGTAGAAGCCCCAGAATTTGCTACTTTGGAAGCAAGCGTTTCAGATATTAGGAAGTGGATGACGGAGAACGGAGAAAAAAATAAATGTCATTTTATGACATTTTATGACATTTCTTAACAAAGAGCTTTGTTGTCAAATCTCACAGTGAACCTTGATGGTTGTATGGTCAAATCCTAAACTTGACATTTCTCATAAACTTGACATTAAGAGACCACTGCACATTTTTCATTCCTTTCCAAAAAAGTTGAAAAGAAAAGCTTCTAAGTGAGGAACAGAATTGTTCAATTTACAGTGGTCTCTTAATTTTAAACCTGTTCCTCACTCAAAATGTTCCTTTTTTACTTTTTTGGAAAGGAAATAAAAAGTTGCATTGGTCTCTTAATTTTTTCTGGAGCTGTCTATCTTGAGCAGGTTTTTTCCATCTTCGGAATATTGCAAAAATCTGAAACTTTTTATCAAAATCTGATGCAGAGAAACTAATCCATGATTTTGTTACTTCCAAAATTGAATACTGCAATGCACTTCAATTTGTGCTGAACACTGCTGCTAGAATCCTAACTAGAACTAAATAATTTGGACACATCACTCCAGTACAAACCCCTTTACACTGCCAACCTGTTAAGGCTAGGGCTGATAAGTCTTTAGTATTCATCTAAAAAGCGAAACATGGATTGCTCCCACTTACCTTGCTAAAATGATCCAGCCACACAAACATAAACGCAACCTAAAATTGCAAGATGCAGTCCTTCCAGTTGTCCCTAGAATTTCTAAACAAACATGGACCCCCATGTCTCAGCCCCAAGGTTTTACACTGTTATATTATTGTACCTAGGGAATAGGGTCAGATCTCCTTCTCGACTGTAAATCCTTGTAAATCTATGGAATGCACTCTCTAAATGTTCCTTGTCTCCTGCTCCATTTAAACGTAGGACTGACCTAATGTTTTGGCCCACACCTCCTTAGGAGTGTAAGGGAAATTTCTTACAATGATGTATTCATACTGATTAATGGACTGAGTCCCCATGTTTAGAGAAGGAAGAGAATGTGGGAGAGGGGGTCTGGTATCTGCTTAGGTAACATCCTTGCCCCGTGTCAGCAGACTTTATGGTTACTTGTAAATCTCCTTGTCTGTATAACCCATTTTGGTTTGTCTATTGTTTTTCCAGTTGCTGTAAGTCCTTCTCAACTGTTGAAGAGGTTACCCATGGGGAGGGGCAGCCTGACCCTTGGATGACAACTGGGTAGTAATAGAACCAAGCAACTGGGTTCTGTTGAGTTGGCACAGATCTCCAACATCTGACCACACCCCTTTTCTTTCTTTAAGTACTGATGATTGTCCTGTATTAGTTAGAGATTATTCACTGTTACTTTGTAACCTGTGTACTCTCTCCTTGCAAGAATAAACTGTTGATTGTGCATTTGAGTTTTCCTCTGTCTTACCTGCCATTTTCGTATTTAAAGATAAGTGTCCGTTTGGACTTTAGAAAATTACCATTACACCAGGCACAAAAGACTCTTTGCTGCCGAATTAAGCTGCCACTCTGCTGTCCATCCCCCTGGTTGTCCTTGTCTATTTGTCTATGCTTCTATACCTGGATTAGGTTTCATAGACTCTGGACACAGCCAGCACGCATTTATTAATTATTACAACTAATGCTCTTAAAACGTTCACCCGGCAAAGCAAGAAAAGGACTGGTCAACCTTCAGAGCCTGGTTCCTCTCTAGGTTTCATCCAACATTTTGGCCCTGGTAGGGAGTTTTTCACAGCCACAACACTGTTGTTGTTTGCTCCTTTGGTTTTCCAGCTGCGTGTCTGGTAAAAGCACTTTGTTACAACTGCTGATGTAGGAATGGCTTTATAAATTCATTTGATTGATTGTTTCCACCATAAATTCCATATTGAACCACAGAATTATTGTGGTGAACCTGAGGACATCTGTCAATAAATGCTTCCCAGTCAATGTAAGAGACCTAGAGTCAGTAACAAAAAATGGCTACATGAAGCTTTCAGCCAAAGGGGACAACACCAGCAATATAATCTAAGGTTGTACTTATTTTTTGCAACATTATCCTTGCTTGCACACTTTGCCCTAGAGTCATGTAGGACCTCAATCCAGGACCGGTGGTGGCCAATTCTCTTTTCTGCAGACCATACAATGTGTGCTGCACTATACACCAGCAGTTGGCAAATGAAAATCCAGGTGGTGATGAATTATGTGAGCATGGACTATACAATTGACCCATAATGATGGCTCAAGATTTACTGGGAGATTCTGGTAGACAGGTCTATGCTGAGATGTTATCAAAACAATGAGTCCTCTCTCGGGAATTCAGATTTTTCAAAATTATGGTGAGACGTGAAGGGGTAACACCAGTCTCTTTGCCTTGTGTATTCTGACAATGTTGAGATGTGCAGTAATATTGTAAACAGTAACACATGACAGACTGGCAATGTGCAGTCTGTCATGTGTTGCTGTTTACCTATAATTCCTTTCCAACACTTTAAATGAATACCTGAATTATGGATGCCTGCCCCAGACCCCTGGATATTGAGATGGTAATGGTTGTTAGACAGCTGGTTTGTGTTGGTATTAAGACACCCTTCTTGTCCCGGCCCAAGAGCTATTATAACCATAATAACTTTTGGTTGCTCTGAGTAATTTTTGGGACATAATTAGAAAGAGTCCCTGAAGGTAGACATATACATCCCCAGTGACTTGCAAATTAACCAAGACGTTGTATCTGTTGTTGCATCTGTGAATAACAGAACAAAAATGCTATCCTCTTGGCTGTCAAGTTGTTTCTTTTTAACTGTAGGATGTGTTACCTTATCTTATTTTTCTCCCTTCATAAGTGACTGAAATCTATGCTATTACTTTGAGGTTTCAATAATGAAAGTCTCTTTAAGGTGTATGTCTGCATATTTCTTTATTGCCTTATCTGGCCATACTACACTATAAGATCTGGTATAAGGTCTAGAATATGTTGATAAAATATGCTGAAAAGGCCTGTAACCCAGTTTAAATCATGATTGCCTCACAAAACGTAAACCCAATGAAATGTCTTGCTTCAGAGGAATTCCACCAAAATGTGCATGTATAGAGATTTTTTCTATATGCTTGTTTGAAACATTGCAGAAATAGAGGAAAATAGAATAAAAGTGTAATTATATTTTGGAACTGCTCTATCAAATTACAACTCCTTTCGTGTGTCTACATACAGGCTATATTGAAACAATATTAATTTAATTCAATAGTGGTTAACATATTTTTGCCAGTTTTTATTGAGTAAACCACTTTTAATAAATACATGTTGAGATTACAGTTCTGCTTTAAAATATGGAAACCTACATGGATGGTCATTGTTTTTGTATAAAACATTTAAGTAAACTCCAAAAATCCGTATTGAAACCCCAATACGTACTGAAGATATTTCATATAAAGGACACAAACAACATATGATATAGCTGCATGAAAAAAATTGAAAGCATTATGCAGTCATAGATATTTCAGAGTTCCTCATCAAATCTTTATCTTTCTTTTTAATCTGACGTACCATGTTTAAAATCACCAATTCCATATGATTGATTTATCCTCTGACCTGGATCCCTGGCCCCATAGCAGGCGGACACGCCGGTGGACACTACCATGGCATTACCCGAGGCAGGCCCAGCGACCAGCCCAGGAAATCCCCCCCATATGATCTGGGGGGGGCCTTCAGGGGGGTGGAGGAAGGAGAGCCTCTTCCACCTTCCATGCTCGCGGACTGAGTGCCACCTATGCCAGCACCACCCACCAGGGATCCTGCACCGGTTCCCAGCCCGGAGCCCCCTGAAATGTTTTCCGGTCTGGTACCCCCAGTGCCTGTCCCCCACACCAGAACTGCAGTGCTGATTCCACGCACCAGTGAGTCTCCAGTGCTGATACCCCACCCTCCCACTTATGCTCTGGTGCCCCATCCTGCCTCGGTGGCAGAGCTTCCTTTCGCTCCAGCGCCCTATATGGATTTTGGGCGGAAAATCAACCTGCTCCGATGCCTCGTACTGATTTGGGGGTGGAGCTCCTTACTCCGGTGCCCCATACCGATTCAGGGGCGGAGCGTCCTCTTGATGCCAATGACAGATGAACGTGGATATGTGTATTTTCATACATACAACTAATCTTACAACAAAAGTGAGCACAGGTGGATCAGTAATTAGGAAGTAGAACATGGAACACATCTCACATGCATTACCAAGAAAATTCCTCATTCCTACAAGTCGGAGACTTCTGAGAGAAACCACAGAGGCCAATAATCACTTTGAAGGAGCTACAGTGTCCTGTGGCTGGGGGTAAAGTAATGGTATATCAGTCAACCATACCAATAGGTTATGATAAAACTGGCCTGAATTGCTCAACATAAAACCAACGTCAACTTATAGTAATGGATTTTGAGTGTCAGTGATTTACATTTAAATAAAACATTTTTCACCGTACAATTTTTTTATTCTGGAAAATGTGAGAATACGTCAGGCGTCTGAATAATTTTGCAAGGCACTTTATACAGTGGCATATATCAAGGATTTTGTGTTTCTACAAGAATAGATATTGCTAAATATGTTTGTAGGAGTGTGTATTCATACCCATCCTCTTACTCATATGTACTCATCACTGCAAACTTACCTTGTATTGATGCCCTGGAAAACCAGAAAAGAAGGGTGTTTAGAGACACTTTTCCTGGCAGTATCTGCATCTCAAATGGCACACTATTCTTTTCTGTTCAAAAGAAGTGCACTATGCAGTATACAGTAGCTAATATGATACAATTTGGGTCACACACTATCTGTACATAAAGTAAATCAAAACACACACAAATCCTCCTATTAAACTAAGCTTATACATTCTATACTTGTAAATGCTATAATGTTAAAATGACTAGATATGGAATTGAAAAAATATCAGTTCAAATGTAGTGCACTTGTAGTGTGTAATTTGGATTGTAACAAAAACAATTTTCCATTCACTCTGTCTAAAATGTGTACCTCACTTTCTCCCTTTCCTTCCTATTCAAACAGTGTCCATGTGATCTATCAGTGGAAGCAGACACAGAATGACAGCCCATCAAGTCCTGTCAGTCAGCCTGAGGCAGTAGGGAGATATGTGTCAATCAACTCTGGGAGACCAGGCCCTGGGGAAACTGGACCATAAACACACACATGCAAAAATCTGCACACTAACTGACACAAGAATAGGTCCACTATGATGGCATTACATACAATTAATTTAGCAAATGCTCCAATTGACCCAATAATTATCGTCCCATTTTGTAAATTTCAGTATAATTCTTTTTGTTGTTTATCAGCTGTACATTTACAAAAAAGTAATTAGGAAATGTTGAATTGGAATCAATTTCTCTTTCACAATTTCACTGCAGTATAAATAGGAGGTGACACAAAGTGTTGTGAAAAGGTAAGTACACCTCCTGGAAAGTACTTCATATTTTTTAACACAACATTTTGATAGGATTGAGATCTGGGATTTGACATGGGCACTCCATAACCCTCCATTTCTTATTTTTGGGACATTCTGTTAGCTTTGTATGTATGTTTTGGATCATTACATTCAGCTTCTGGATTTTGACAGATGGCCTCACATTCTTCTCAAGAATTCTCTAGTGCTGTAGGGAATTTTTGGTAGATTCAATAATGGCATATTGGCTAGGCCTTGATGCAGCAAAGCATATGGCCAACACCTCAGTGCTTTAAAGTCATTTGGATATACTTTTGTTTAAAGCTGTCACAGAATGTGCAGGAAGTCCAAGGAAGGAGATGGAGGAAAACGCAGGGGTGCAGGGTAAATCCTTTAATTGTGCAAAAATATAACCGAGTGCAGTGCACCACAAACTAAAAACTAGGCGTACGGGCAAAGAGCAAACATAACACAGGAACAGACAAACAGCAACAATGACCGAACCATGACAAGGAGAGACTGGCTGAACTAAATACACTGACAAACGAGGAGAACAGAAACAGGTGGGGGGCAAAACATAAGTGAAAGAAACAAACTGATCAACTGAAACAAGAACAGGAAACACCCAACAAGGACATGACAAATCACAGACACACAGAAGACATGGAACGGACCGCCCCAGCAGGCTGGGACCGTGACAAAAGCACTGTTTTGTTTTTGCCAAATATGGCATTTGTCATTGTAGCCAAACAAATCCAACTTCAGATGTGGAAATAATATTAATATTCTATTCAAGTAGACGTACTGTGACTTTCATTTTATTTTACTCCAGTATAAGTAAAACTATTGGTATATAAAACTACTTGAGTAAAAATTTATAATTGGAAACTATAGATTTTTGTTTTTACAATTCAAATAATTCACTAAGGTTACCTGAAAAAGGAAACTGAATTACTGCATTTATTGTATGTAATACATAGCAATGTATTAGACGTTCGCATTCTCATAAAACAATAATCCATCTCAAAAGATGACATAATGACTTCAATAAGTTCCTAGGTAACAGATGTAAAATGGCAAGTGGGTTAATGGTTGGTGCTGGTAGCCTTTCAGTCAGCGACATCTCTTCATGACACTTTGAAGAGGTTTTGTGGTGATGGTAATGTAATTTATAGGTGAGAGCTATCACTGGGTTTAGAGGATTGCTGTCAAGACATTAGGTACTTTTTTACACTTTGTTGTGGTTTAGTTTTGCTCTCAATAGGCCAATTAATCTGTGAACTTGTAGCAGTTGCTTTATTTTTGTTGTTTGCTGTGTTAAATCACTGCCAGGTGTGGTTTGGCCCTGCCTTGTTTGCTTTTAGTTGGTGTGAAAGCAGCCAACATCACTTTTTCACACATGGCCAGTTGGTATTGGATATATTTTTTCATGGAGATCTGAAACCATCCAGTTTCATTGCAAATGTGCAATAATAAAGGAAATAACAAAAGATAGCGAATACTTTTTGAAATCACTCACTGCTATCTGGTGGTATGCCAAACTGTTGAACTACTGCCAAAATGGTGAAATACAACTTGACCTATGCTGCCCTTTAGGCATTTGACTTCCTTGCTCTTACAGAAGAAAATTCTTCATTTCTGTCTCCACTCTCTTTATCTCTGTGTTTTCCTGTAGTCCAAGAGCATCTGGTCACCAAGTTGGTGGCACAGAGGTAATTGTTTATTCAATTTGGAAATTCCATGTGAATTCCATGGCGTCAGTGTGACCTTTGCATTAAAGTTTAACATTGTATTCATCTATCGTCTGACAGGCGCTCTTGTTGACTTCCTAAATGAACTTGACATGCTGATTTGTTTATTCCCATAGGATGGTTCACCGCTTATATTTCTGAGCTACTTACCTTGCAACATCTGTCTTTGAGTCATTTCTTTCAATTTTTTCTTTCCATTTTTTTTTTCCTTGGACCTCTCCCTTGCCATGTCATCTCCTTCCTATCACTGCTATGCAGAAATCACACAGCTTTTTATTGACCTTCCGTGACAACACGCATCTCAGCATGCCTGGCTAACACCTACGCTTGGAAATTGACGCACCACCTCAAACTTAACTTTGACATGACTGAGCTGCTCTCTTTTCATGTGTAGGCCTGCACCCCAGGACATGTCCATCATGGTTGAAAACTGGTCAGTGTCCTCCTTCCAGAATGCAAAGAACTTTGTTTTTACCCCAGATGGTTCAACCCTATTGGTTCATGCTCCACAACATTCATAGAGTACGACCTTCCCTTCCAGCAGCATGGGTACTTGTTCAGACATTTCTGGTTAACTACAACTTAGTCTTGGTGGGGTTCCTGGCATGTGCAACCAAATGCCTGCAACTCCTTCAGAATGCAGCAGCCTGTGTGGTGTTCAACTTTTCCAAGTTCTCCCATGTTATCCCACTTTGTCTTGCTCCACACAGGCTTCTAGTTGAAGTTTGAATTCACTTTAAGGCTATGGTCCTTGTCTTCAGCAACAAGAGGACCTTCTCCTCCCTACCTTCAGGCAATGCTCAAACGCTACATCCCTAACTGGGCTCTTCATTCAGCCATGTCTGGGCTCTTGGATGTCCCAATCAATGCAGTGAAAACTCTTCTTAGTCCTGGCACGTAATGGTGAAACCAGAGTCTCTACCCCTCTGCAAAAAACAACTTAAAACTGACCTTTTCAATATTTAAAATTGTTCCACTGTCTGTTATTTCTAAACTGTGTGGTTGTCTTAAATGTAAAAATAAAAATGTTTTAACCCGGTAGGAATGGTCTAAAGATAATCATTATGTCTGTACTATGGTAGTTCATATTATGGCAGTAACAGCTCAAAGAGCCAAGTGAGATGCTAGTCCATCATTACTTTCAGACACCTTAAGACAAGGTCAGTCAATCCAGAACATTTCTAAAACTTTGAACAATTGTTCAAGTGCAGTCATGAAAACTATCAAGCACTATGATGAAACACCTCTCATGAGTAACACCACAGGTAAGGAAGACGCAGAGTTGCCCCTGCTGCAGAGGATAGGTTCATTGGAATTGCCAGCCTCAGAAATTGGCAGTTAACTCCACCTCAGATAGCAGCCCAAAGAAATGCTTCACATCGTTCAAGTACAGAGTTCAAGTAACAGACACATCTCACTGTTTAGAGGAGATGTGTGAATTAGGTTGAATTGCAGCAAAAAAACACAATTGTGTAAGGACACCAATAAGAAAGTTACTTGGGCCCAAACACATGAGTATTGAACATTAGACAAGTTGAAATATGTCCATTGGCCTGATGAGTCAAAATTTGAGATTTTTGGTTTCATGTCTTTGTGAGACACAGAGTAGGTAAATGGATGTTCTCTGCATGGGTGGTTCCCATTGTGAAGCAAAGAGTTGGGAAGGTATTGGTATGCTTCCCTGGAGACAGTCTTTGATTTATTTTGAATTCCAGGCACACACAACCAGCGTGGCAACAGCACATCAACATGCCATCCCATCTTGTTTGCGCTTCATGAGAATATCATTTGTTTTTCAATCGTACAATGACCCAAAACACACCTACAGGCTGTCTAAAGACCATTTGACCAAGAAGAACAATGAGGGTGTGAATCAGCCAAAAAGTTTTCAGCATGTGGGAACTCCTTCAAGACTGTTGGAAAAGCATTACAGGTACCCCTTGTAGACCCCTTGTAGCTGGTTGAGAGAATTCAAATTGTTTGCAATGCTGTCGTCAAGGCAAAGGGCAGCTACTTCGAAGAATCTACAATATGAAATGGCTTTTGATTTGTTTAAATCTTTTTATCCCGTATGTGTCATTTCATAGTTTTGATGTCTTCACTATTATTCTACCATATGTAAAATATAAAAATAAAGAGTTACCCTTGAATGAGTAAGTGTTATGTTGAATGTAAGTATGTAGGTGTGTTTATAATACATACCATATTGTACATTGCTGTGACCTGGCTTGTCAAAAGGAAGACAACATATGATCCAAGTGTAAAAAATAATACATTTAATACATTTATTGACCTGCAATAATAATACAACATGCAGTGAGTTGTGGACATCTGTAGGATAAGTCGGGTGTGCAGGAAGTGGGTGACTGGAAAAGGCATAATGAAGATGTAGTATAGTGCAAACTAACCAAATAGAAGTGGTTGAAGCCAGCCCGCCAGTGATTGAGCCGTGTTCTGTTTAAAAAAGCAGTACATTATTTTAAAGACATATTGTGCTTTACTGGAAGGGAAAGTGAAACACAAAAGACTCTGTATCAGAATATTTGTATTTAGAACAAAAGAAAATAGTAATTTTAAGGTGTTCCTGCTTTCAAGGTTAAGGTCAATCTACTTCATCTGAGAAATGCTTGCACACATGAATGCTTGCACTCTCTGTTTTTAACAAATAATATGGAAAATGGGTTAATTTCTGGTCATTATTTAGAGACTGATTGTATTGATGCATGTGAGCTACAAAGTACATTTTCAGAATTGTTAGTTCATGATTCAGGAATCACTTGTTCTCTTGTCATTTAACTTTAACTAACGACCTATCTCAAATGAATAGCACAAAACCTACCTCCATATAAACCCATTTGGAAAACATTGAAGGTTTTCTGAATGATCTCATAATGAGACTGCTGTTTTGTGTCATTACGGTGGATGTGTGGAAGCAATCTGCAGGATTTATTCTAAAATGGCATCTTACAAGGGGCAAATGTAGTGAAACTAAAGGTAGTGTAAAGGTACCATTTAAAACCTTGTTTTGCTTTACAGCATGGGTCTAGCGGCTGTTGGTGTTTTACACATCAGCTCCAACAATACCTTACAACAGTTTACCTTTAGGGTAGATGTTAATTGATGTGAAGTCTAAGTAAAACTAATGTTCACAAACAACTTTTGAAATTGACCAATCCCTACAAATAAAACAATTTACTGTTAATTTTTCTTCAACTTGAAATTATTCAGTCCTCAAAATGAGGCTACACATGCTTAGCCTGCCATTACCTTTGTACAAATACTGCTGTCAATGAAGGAGATTGATGAAAGAAAACATTATTTTAACATTTAAAAAGGAATGTGTAACCAATATGACTCTGTCAAGTAACATGGAAAACATGGAAAAACATGGAAATGTACAAGTGTACGCACATCCAAAACATGCACATCAGTTGCCCACAACGGCAAAACCGTAAGCAGACACATACCCAAGTATTCTCAATAGCTTTACAGCTCCACACAGTCAATGTCAGTCATCTCTCTTGGGTCCCATAATAATATTCAGGGGCCAGAGTGCAGAAGTGATCCTAAGTTCATAATAATTTCAAAGGACAGAAAAATGTATTCAGAATAATGTTCTATTTCTTGGTCCCAAATGGTATGCTATTACCATAGTCCTGGTCAAATGAATTCAACAATATAGGCAGTATGGTGCCATTTTGGACATGGTCTACTGTCAGCTGCAGATGGGTGCAGCTCAATTTGCACCAGTTGACCCAAGATGCTTTAAATAAGTAATCATTACATCATGAAGTCTAGTCTTCATGGGCTCACTGAGAGCAAGATTGTATTCTGGGTGAATCATATCTGAACCATTATGACTTGGTAGTGGTCGAAATGCCAAAAAGTCAGGTAAGTGACTGAAATGAAACTGGAAGTATGAAGGTTAGATGATAATAAAGAATCCAGGTTGTCAGGAATCCTGCTTTACATCTCAAAAAAATTGAATATCGTGGAAAGTTCAATGTTTTCTGTAATTTAAATCACAAAATGACAAATACATTTATTCTAGATTCATTACACATAAAGAGAAATATTTCAAGCCTTTCAGTCTTGATGACTGATGAGCTTACAGCTCATGGTAAATAAATCCAGTATCTTAAAGTATTAGAATAAATATCAATATTGCAGACATTTAGACCTGAGAAGAGTTTGTGTAATGAATCTAGAATATATGGAGGTGTCACTTCCACAATATTAATTTTTTTTAGATGCTCTTGTACACAATACTTTATACTGTTGGTTTTGTTATATTATTCAGTTTTATAAAGTTTTTAGTGTACTTATAAATAATGCTTTGTCCTAAGTAACTACTAATTCCCTATAACTAATGGTCAACTCCATTTGCAATTGAAATGTTTTTACATGTTATTCTTTACCAGATTATTCATATATTGTCACAGACTTCTGTAACAGTCCATGTATCATGATAGCTCTAAGGTTACTATCCATTGATGTGAAAATAATTTAGCAAAAATGGATTATGGATTGCAGCGCCATGATTTTCTCTGATTTTTATTTTTTTTTTAACTGAAAGTTGGCATGTGCATATGTATTCACCCCTTTGTTATGAAGCCCATAAAAAGCGCTGGTGCAACCAATTTCCTTCAGAAGTCACATAATTAGTGAAATGATGTCCAACTGTGTGCAATCTAAGTGTCACATGATCTGTCAGTACATATACACACCTTTTTTGAAAGGCCACAGAGGCTGCAACAACTAGAGGCACCACTAACCAAACACTGCCAACAAGACCAAGGAACTCCCCAAACAAGTAAGGGACATTGCTGTTAAGAAGTACAAGTCAGGGTTAGGTTATAAATAAATACCCAAATCTTTGATGATCTCCAGGAGCACCATCAAATCTATCATAAGCAAATGGAAAGAACATGGCACAACAGCAAACCTCCCAAGAGACGGCCGCCCACCAAAGCTCACGGACCGGGCAAGGAGGGCATTAATCAGAGAGGCAGCACAGAGACCAAAGGTAACCCTTGAGGAGCTGCAGAGTTCCACAGCAGAGACTGGAGTATCTGTACATAGGATGACAATAAGCCGTACGCTCCATAGAGTTGGGCTTTGTGGCAGAGTGACCAGAAGAAAGCCTTCACTTTCAGCAAAAAACAAAATGGCACATTTTGAGTTTGCAAAAAGGCATGTGGGAGACTCCTAAAACGTATGGAGGAAGGTGCTCAAGTCTGATGAGACTAAAATTGAATATTTCGGCCATCAAAGAAAATGCTATGTCTGGCGCAAACCCAACACATCACCAAAGAACACAATGTTTTTCAGCAGCCGGGACTGGGAAACTGGTCAGAGTTGAGGGAAAGATGGATGATGCTAAATGCAGGGGTATTCTTGAGCAAAACCAGTACCACTCTGTGCGTGATTTGAGGCTAGGACGGAGGTTCACCTTCCAGCAGGATGATGACCCCAAACACACTGCTAAAGCAACACTTGAGTGGTTTAAGTGGAAACATGTAAATGTGTTGGAATGGCCTAGTCAAAGCCCAGACCTCAATCCAATAGAAAATCTGTGGTCAGACTTAAAGATTGCTTTTCACAAGCACAAACCATCCAACTTGAAGGAACTGGAGCAGTATTGCAAGGAGGAATGGGCAAAAATCCCAGTGATAAGATGTGGCAAGCTCATAGAGACTTATCCAAAGCGACTTGGAGCTGTGATTGCTGCAAAAGGTGGCTCTACAAAGGATTCACTTTAGGGGGGTGAATAGTTATGCACATTGACTTTTTCAGTTATTTTGTCCTATTTGATGTTTGCTTCACAATAAATTACAAAAACATCTTCAAAGTCGTGGGCATGTTCTGTAAGTTTAATGATGCAAATCCTCAATCCATGTTAATTCCATGTTGTAAGGCAACAAAACACAAAAAATGCCAAGGGGGGTGAATACTTTTGCAAGGCACTGTATGTAAACATAACATGGTGTACAAACATTACTTTCTCAGGAGTCACTGATCAACCAATCTGGAACACCTGATAATTAGAGGCACGCCTTTTTACTTGCCTCAGGAGTTTTCATCTATTGTTGCATTGCAGTCTACATACATACCCAGGTGCTAATACTAAACTAGCAGTGAAAGAGCTGCAAACAGCAGAAGGACACACAGATTGAGATTGCAGGGGATTTCAACCATTAAAATCCGAAAACAGTTTTTCCCAAATTCCAACAAAATGTCTCTTGCCCCACCAGCGGACACAATACACTAGACCATGTATACACAAACATTCCGGAGGCTTACAAAACCCTTCCCCTCCCCCACATGGGACATTCTGATCATCCCTCACTGTTCTGACTTCATCTTTCACTGTTCCAAGTATTTACCCCTTGTTAAACATGTGAAATCATTAATGAAAACAGTCAAAGTGTGGCCAGAAGTGTCAGACACACTTCTACAGCACCAGTTTCAACCCAAAGAAAGGAGTTTGTTTGCCACTCAAGCCACCCTTGACTCCCATACGGACACTAAAACATATACCAATCAGCCACAACTTTATGACCACCTGCCTAATATTGTATAGGTTCCCCTTTTGCCGCCATAACAGCCCTGACCTGTTGAGACATGAACTACACTAGACCTTTGAAAGTGTGCTGTGGGATCTGGCACCAAGATAATAGCAGCAGATCCTGTAAGTCCTGTAAGTTGTGAAGTGGGGCCTCCATGGATCGTACTTGTTTGTCCAGCACATCCCACAGACGCTTGATTGGATTGAGATCTGGGGAATTTGGAAGCCAATCAACACCGGTAATCATTGTGTTCTTCAAACCATTCCTGAACCATTTTAGCATTGTGGTAGGATGCATTATTCTGCTTAAAGAGGCCAATTCCCTTACGTGCCCTTTGTAGGCACTTTCAGCAGTAGACAGGGGTTAGCATGGACACCTTGACTGGTCTACAGCTATGCAGCCCCATACGCAACAAACTGTGATGCACTGTGCGTTCTGCCACCTTTCTATCAGTATCTGCATTTCCTTTTTCAGCAATTTGAGCTACAGTAGCTCATCTGTTGAATCGGACCACATGGTCCAGCCTTTGCTCCCCATGTGCATCAATGAGCCTTGGCAGCCCAGGACCCTGTCACCGGTTCACCGTTATTCCTTCCTTGGACCACTTTTGATAGGTACTGACCACTGCAGACTGGGAACACCCCACAAAGGCTGTAGTTTTGGAGTTGCTCCGATCCAGTCATCAAGCCATTACAGTTTGGCCCTGGTCAAAGTCACTCAGATCCTTACGCTTGCCCATTATCCTGCTACTTACACATCAACTGCCTAAAATATCCAAGCATCCACCAGCCTCCGGCCAAAGAACCCTTACCCCCACAGCCATTGACAGCTCCTTCACTGATGAGTTAAACAAGTTCTATGCCCGCTTCGAAGTGGAAAACAGAGCCCCAGCCATTAAAGCTGAACTGCACTTAGCAGGATGAATTCACACAAGGCTGTAGGTCCTGATGGTGTCCCCGGGCATGTGCCTTAGAGCATGTGCTGGGCAGCTGGCCGAGGGTCTTTACTGACATTTTCAACCTGTCACTGGCCCAGGCGGTTGTCCTAACGTGCTTCAAGACCACAATCACTGTGCCAGGGCCGTAGCAGTGCGCAGCGTCTAGCTTGAATGATTTTGAACCTGTTGCACTCACCCCCACAATCATGAAGTGCTTGGAAGGACTATTTCTGTCATACCTTAAGTCCTCCTCCCCCAACACTGTAACCCTACCAGTTTGCCTAGTGGTTGAACATGTTTATGGAGGACGCCATCTCCACAGCTCCACTCTGCCCTGACCCACCTGGACAAAACAAACACCTGTAGTTAACAAAAAAATTAAAAGAAAGGTTTTGAGTGAGGAACAGAATGCTTCTGCTCCTCACTCAAAACTTTCCTTATCAACTTTTTTGGAAAGGAAATAAAATGGTGGTCAGGGTTAGTCCACTTTATGAGACCACTGGTCTCATAATCTTTTCCAGAAATGTATTATTTGAGAATGCAACTAATAGATTTCGGCTTAGAATTTAACACAGTCATCCCTTCTAGGCTGGTCAACAAACTCAATTAACCTGGGGATCCGCCCCTCTTTCTTCAACTGGACTTTGGACATCCTTACCTACACACCCCAGTGTGTCAAGTTAGAAAACGCCACCTCCCCCGCCCTGATACTGAACACTGGTGTTACACAAGGCTATGTGCTGAACTCCTTCCTGTACTCCCTCTTAACCCACGACTCCATTCCTGTACACAGTTCCAACACCTTTGTGAAATTTGCAGACAGCACCACGGTGGTAGGGGTGATCAGTGACAATGAAGAGTCAGCCTACAGGGAGCAGGTCAAGAACCTGGCAGCATGGTGCGCTGACAACATCCTGGCCCTCACTGCAAAGAAAACTAAGGAGCTCATTGTGGATAACAGCAAATTTGTGACAGTGAGGTGACAGACTGCTTCGTCATCTCCCACTTTTCCTAACTCCCCAGTGGTCACAAACTCATCCTGGTCTCCTTCATTTGTCTTGTCCTCAATTGTCTCACACACTAGGTCCCAATTAGGTCATTAGTATGTGTTTAAATGTTTCTCCTCTGCTCCCCTCATTTGTCAATCATTGTTCCATGTTGCAGTTGAGAGAGTAGAAAGAGACAAGGAGAGTAGGGAAGAGTTTGAGCCTGTAACATCATGTGCTACTAGACTATCAATATGCTGCAATAAACATTGAATACTCTATACCTTGACAACCGAGTACGCAAGTTATTATTACCACCACTATATGACATGGCTGATTTCTAACATCACAAACTGTTGGTCCTCCTACCATAAGGCAGGCAGGATTTGGTCCCTTCATTTCTACACCAGCAGGCTCAGGAATAGTTTATTTCCGTCTACTGTAACCCTGCTGATCTCTGTAACCCTTTATTAACCAATCCCCCACCCTGCCTCTCAGGGACTTTTTTGCACTACCTTGCAAAATCTGATAATGGAAGTTTTTGGTTGTTACAGGTACGTGTCTTCCTTGGAAACCTCACTAATGCTATCCCTGTATTGCAGTTGCACAGGCACTTTGCACATTCAATATGCCTAATTGCACATTTAGAATTGCCATCGTACTTACAATTTTGCAGTTGTTACATACACGTCTACCTCAGGGACCTCATTGCTGCCATCTCTGCATCCCGGCTGCACATGCTACCTTACTCCTACAGTTTGCCTCGATTGCACATATAGAATGCCATTTAGAATTACCATTTGTACCCAAACAACTATTCCTCCCATTTGTAACATACACTATACATAATACTTGAATATTTGCTGCTCTTATATTTGCACCAGCGGTGAATATCTGATATCACGTTGGGAGGGGACAATTTTTATAAACATTTCTCAAGAGCAATTTTTGAGGGGAAAGCAAAACAATTGCTGTCATAGTGTGTTAGTTTGCAAACCTTTTTCAGTGATTGTGTGTGTGTGAACCCTACAGTAACAACATAAAACAAATTTACTGGATCAGCCCATGTTAGCCATGTGCACTGAGTACATTTCAGATGGTAGACAAAAACACTGTCACCTTGCTAGCTAAAGAACACTACATACACTGCACTGCATCTATGCTCTAAATGCGCTCTGATATCAGGATTTGTATGTATTGACTGATATATTGTTTACCATTTATGAGTTACAAACATATAACTGCTGAAAGATACCTCATCCATATATCAATTAAATTACTCTTTCCCTGAGTTGTTGTTGAAGGACCATAGTCTTTTTTCACAACAAAACATTATTCACCTCTTCTTAGCATAGAATTAGCATTTTTTTCATTGTACAATTCATGAATTGAAACTTTGCATCCTGAGCCACACAAGCTGATTTGCAAACAATTGGACAGTTGAAAACAATCTTGTCAGTAATGCAATATAAGGGTTAAGGTTTGCTATACTCCAGCGTGGTTAATGTTAGGATTAAGGTTAGGTGTATGTTTGGGAGAAAAGTATCTTGCATTGAACTCCATTGGGTGCGTAACAGTGGTGTTTGTCAGGCCACCATCCCCGACCGCCTAGCAAAACTTAACTTAAACCTACTGCCCCTAGTGATGGTTCTTACTAAACATGTATGTTTTATGTCTTTAAATATTAAGATAAGGGTAATTGTTTGTGTACTACTGGTTAGGAATTTGAGTAAAGAGAAACTTGAATGCCATGTTTTTAGGAAGGCTAGAATCTGTCTTTTTGACACTTTGACATCACTTCAATTAGTGATATTGCTACATCTTTCAAGCCCTTTCAAGGCATTCAGATTAAAGATATCTCTGATCCTGTTTTATATGCAAGTTACTGTTCTATTAATTTGCTACTGTTTGTACAAAATAGCACTATACCTACTGTAGTATCAAGTGCACTATTCAGAAGAGCCCAACAGGCCCCGGGCGCCATTTGGGTTATAGCCATGGCTGTGATTAATAGTGCCGTTGTCAGATCAGTAGTTGCACATTTGCTAATGAGATGGACCAGGACTTCAATGGGAGCGTCCTTTATAATCTGTGGTTGCATTGTATATGGGCCAAAAGGCAGTCTATTTCATTTATACGGCCCTGGCCAAAAATATTACACTAATTAGTAACTAGGGTTCCATTTGGGACGTAAGCGCGGATGTGACAAGCCCTAAGAGCTTGAAGTATAAATTAGTAATGTAGAAGAATGTTTAAAGGAGAAGTTGTCACATTTTAATATGTGGCTTTTTTCACTGTATGGATTTGTGTTACCCTGAGAAATACCCATACACATGTACAACAGGTTCTGCTTCTGCTTTCATCCGCATGCTTCATTTCTAAACTCTTCTTCAAAACACAGTGTGTTAATCAGAATACTTTGACAGAATACTTTGACATTGGATGAGTTATTTTCAGAAATGTAGCTAGTCATATTAGTAATAATAAATCTTTGTGATCTGTGAAACTCAACATTCTTTTCTCACAAGCAAAAAAAAGCTGCTTTCCCTCTCCTCCCCAGACAAGCACTCTGGCAGATGGCTCCGAATACTTCATTGTTCTCTGTACCCTCTGAGAGGAAGTAGGCTTGAGAAACTTAACACAACACAGATGTGCTGACTAACTCTAAGCAAAGGAGTATAGATAGGATGTGTTGCCTGATAATGATGGGCCCCACACATCCTGTCCATACCTCCTGCTAGGAGTTGCCCATGTAACGGTCACAGGCTTGATGGATAGGACCATTGACCATAGGCTGGAACATACCATACAAGGGTCATTTGTAAGATAAACCTTTCTTTTTGGAGGGTATTTGTCTGTGTAATGACTGGTTATGACCATTGGCCGCCTCCCTTGTATTCTGGTATAAAGATTGTGTTATTTTTCTATTCATTGGAGAGAGAGAAAGGAAAGAACTATGGAAGGTTAACATCAACGTCGAATAAAGATGGCTCTCCCCTAACTTCTGGTTGCATTACTTTTGTTCATGGATATCACATAGAACGGAAGCTAACATCTCCATTCTCTCCAGACCAAATATAATATCAGCAAGTTATCCGCACTGTCGTAATACATTTTTTTATTTTTAAAGGGCTGGCAATTTCAACTAAATGATTGCCTATTACTAATCCTGGACATATTTTCCAAAAAACAGATTATTACAGGATATAATGAAAAATGTAAAAGGGAATGCTAATTGTAACCAGAAAAGTAACCAGGCAAGACTTGGTTCAGCTGTCTACTATTTAGTGTTAAATAATATAGACCTCATTGGACTTTGGTACCCAGGTCTCCCACATGAAAGGCAGTCTCCTTAACTAGCACGCCACAATGCTATACATTTGCCTAGTGTTGATATAGCATTTTGTCATTAGATAGTTTTGTCATACATTACCATCACAGCAAGTTTGAATACTTCGCTAGACACCATTAAGCATTTTGTCAAACTGACTAATGTTTCTTATTAAGTTTACCTACACCACAAATAGCATCTATAAAATGTAAAGCTTTTTATAGATGCCTGTTTTAACAGCTTATTAGCCAGTTATAGGATAACTAGTATCAACTAGCTGCTTGGAATAGTCCTAAGAATTGAGAAATTGCTTGTGAGACAGAAAATTAACAGTACACTGCCAAAGCTATTTCATTTCATGGCACAACATTTTTTGTTTTTCTTTCATTCATAAATGACAATGATACAATAACTATCAATATGGGTCAGAATCAGAATCACCTTTATTTGACAGGTAAGTGTGCACATACAAGGAATTTGTCTCTGGATTATACAGACTCACAGTGTGCTTATTCATAAGAGACTTAAATAAAGGACACTCAACAAGAGCCACTGACTGCAATATACAGTATACTGTACATAAATACAATAAAAATACCAAACAACAACATAGTAAGACTAGTGAGACAGTAGTGCAATGGGTGGGGGTATAAAGGGTGCTGAAAATAAATATTATTATTAATTACATAATGACAGTGAATATGATCTATATACTGTGGGGAGAACAAGTATTTGATACACTGCTGATTTTGTAGGTTTTCCTACTTACAAAGCATGTAGAGGTCTGTCATTTTTACCATAGGTACACTTCAACTGTGAGAGACAGAATCTAAAACAAAAATCCAGAAAATGTCATTATATGATTTTAAATAGTTAATTTGCATTTTATTGCATGACAAGTATATGATCACCTACCAACCAATAAGAATTCCGTCTCTCACAGACCTGTTAGTTTTTCTTTAAGAAGCCCTCCTGTTCTCCACTCATTACCTGTTTTAACTGCAACTGTTTGAACTCGTTACCTGTATAAAAGGCACCTGTCCACACACAAACTAACTCCAACCTCTCCACAATGGCCAAGACCAGAGAGCTGTTTAAGGACATCAGGGATAAAATTGTAGACTTGCACAAGGCTAAGATGGGATACAGGACAATATGCAAGCAGCTTGGTGAGAAGGCAACAACTGTTGGCACAATTATTAGAAAATGGAAGAAGTTCTCCCTTGGTCTGGGGCTCCATGCAAAATCTCACCTTGTGGGGCATCAATGATCATGAGGAAGGTGAGGGATCAGCCCAGAACTACATGGCAGGACCTGGTCAATAACCTGAAGAGAGCTGAGACCACAGTCTCAAAGAAAACCATTAGTAACACATTACGTCATCATGGATTAAAATCCTGCAGCGCACGCAAGTTCCCCCTGCTCAAACCAGCGCATGTCCAGGTCTGTCTGAAGTTTGCCAGTGACCATCTGGATGATCCAAAGGAGGAATGGGGGAAGGTCATGTGGTCTGATGAGACAAAAATAGAGCTTTTTGGTCTAAACTCCACTCGCCGTGTATGGAGGAAGAAGAAGGATGAGTACAACCCCAAGAACACCATCCCAAACGTGAAGCATGGAGGTTGAAACATCATTCTTTGGGGATGCTTTTCTGCAAAGGGGACAGGACGACTGCACCGTACTGAGAGGAGGATGGATGGGGCCATGTATCGCGGGATCTTGGCCAACAACCTCCTTCCCTCAGAAAAAACATTGAAGATGGGTCATGGCTGGGTCTTCCAACATGACAACGACCCGAAACACACAGCCAGGGCAACTAAGGAGTAGCTCCGTAAGAAGCATCTCAAGGTCCTGGAGTGGCCTAGCCAGTCTCCAGACCTGAACCCAATAGAAAATCTTTGGAGGGAGCTGAAAGTCCATATTGCCTCATATCTCTGTAATTGCAAACAACATTTCTGTACCAAATATTAAGTTCTGCTTTTCTGATGTATCAAATACTTATGTCATACAATAAAATGCTAATTAATTATTTAAAAATCATACAATGTGATTTTTTGAAGAAAAAAAATTAGATTCTGGGTGGTTGTACAGGGATTTTGCCTGGCACTAAGTGACTGAAGTTAACTGTTCAGGGGAACGGTTCATAGGAACTGTATGCCTGTGTCTGTTCGTTTTTGGCGTACAGTCGTGGGTCTCCTGAAGTCCAAAGTCATCTCCACAGTTTTGAACGTGTTAAGCTCCAGGTTTTTCTTACCACACCTATTGACTAGCTGTTCAATCTCCTGTCTGTAGGCAGACTCATCACCGTCCCAGATGAGTAGTTTGACAGATGGGTCTCTCGAGGTGCAGTCATTTGTGTAGAGGGAGAATGGCAGTGGGGAGAGCACGCAACCTGGAGGTGCCAGTACAGATTGTTCGGGTGCTGGGTGTGGTGTTCCCCAGCCTCACCTGCTGACTCCTGTTAGTCAGTAAGTTTGTGATCAACTGACAGGTGGAAGCTGGAACAGTGAGCTGGATGAGTTTGATATGGAGGATGTCTGGGATGATTGTGTGGAACGCTGAGCTGAAGTCCACAAACAGGATCCTTGCATATGTCCCTGGAGAGTCAACGTGTTTCAGGACGTAGTGCAGTTCCATGTTGACAGCATCATCCACAGACCTGTTAGCCCAAACTGCAAGGGGATTAGCAAGGGGCCTGTGATATCCTTCAGGTGGGCCAACACTAGTCTTTCAAAGCATATCATGACTTCAGATGTGAGATCAACAGATCATTCAATCCTGTGATGGAGGGTTTTTAGTGGACCGTGATAATTGTGAAGCGTTTAAAACACGAGGGAACTTCACACAGCTCCAGAGATCTGTTGAAAATCTGTGTAAAGATGGGGACCAGTTGTTCAGCAAAAACATTCAGGCAGGATGGTGACACACCATCTGGGCCAGGAGCCTTCTTGGACTTCTGCCTCTGAAAGAGTTGCTGTGAGTGGAGGTGACTGTTTGAAGATGGTGCTGGAGTGGGGGAGAGGTGTGACATTCAGCTCATCAGCCAAATGTTGAGATCGAGCAGTGTGGGGGGATGGTCTCCTGTAGTTGGTGAGTACGTGCAGGCCTTTCCAAACCGACGAGAGGTCATTGGTTGTAAATAATTTTTGCTGAATTTTGCTGTAAACCAGGTTTTTTGATTGCAGTATGTGCAGACGTTTTTTGTCAGCACACATATGTCTTCACAAAAACTGATGTAAGATGTCACAGTGTCAGTCTGTTTGTGTAGGTCTGTGGCTGCAGCCTTAAAGACATTCCAATCAGCAAAATCGAAGAAGGCTATTAATTTCTACCTTAGACCCATTGGTCCATCTTTTTACAGACTGGACCCCAGGCTTAGCAGATTGTAATGTATGCCTGTAGGTCGGGATAAGGTGAACCAAACAGTAATCAGAGAGTCCCAGAGCTGCACGGGGGACAGAGCGATGTGTCCTTTAATACTGTGTAACAGTGGTCCAATGTGTTAGATTCCCTGGTGGGGCACTTAATATGCTGTCTGTATTTTGAAGGTTCACAGCTGAGGATTGGTCTGTTGAAGTTCCCGGGAATAATAAGCAGGGAGTCTGAATGTTTTTACTCTATTTCAGCCAGCTGTAGTAACGCCTCGCTAACAAAAGCCTGAGGCTGGATGTACAGGGTGATCAGAATGAATGAGGAATACTCGTGAATAAATGAAGGTTAATGAATAATGTCTCTAAGTAAGGACTGCATTATTTTGCCGACACTGTGACATCGGTGCACCAACCTTCGTTATGTAGAGACATAGTCCGCCTCCACTATGCACTATGGAGCAAAATGTAGATCCATCGCCGGCACTATCTTGAAAAGATCGATAAATGACTATTCGGTCAAGTGAAAAGACAAAAGATTTGTGGAAACCTCTACAATGTCACGATCGTAGGTGAGGACCCAAGTGCGGACGGAGGGCGAGAGGGACAGGGACGGGCGATCAGTACGGGGACGGTAGGTAACGCGTCTCACGTACCGGCGGCGAAGGTACAGACAAGCGGCAGGCAGAGTAGTCTGGGACAGGCGAGAGGTCGGTGAACGTGCTGACGGCAGAGGTACAGACAGGGGCTGGGCAGAGTAGTCAGGGGCAGGCGAGAAGTCGGAGCAACGGCGAGGATCAGAGGTACTGGTAGGGCTCGGGCAGAATGGTCGGAAACGGGCAAAAGGTCGGAACACGGAAAGGCAAAACGAGGAACTGGAAAACGCGAGATATGGCATGAGAACATGAACCATTGATCTGGCAGGGGTGAGATGGCAGGGAGCTGTATTTGAATGGTTGGTGATTAGGTGACTGGGGACAGGTGTGTGA
>JACXGJ010006062.1:0-36106 GCA_016801105.1 Esox niger
AGAGCAGTGCACTACTTTTGACCAGAGCAGTGCACTACTTTTGACCAGAGCAGTGCACTACTTTTGACCAGAGCAGTGCACTACTTTTGACCAGAGCAGTGCACTACTTTTGACCAGAGCAGTGCACTACTTTTGACCAGAGCAGTGCACTACTTTTGACCAGAGCAGTGCACTACTTTTGACCAGAGCAGTGCACTACCTAGGGAATAGGATGCCATCGTGGCAGTGGACCCTTATCATTTGTCCTAGGCTATTCATGGCATTGCACCAGTGCATGTTTTCTGTAGGATTTGGAAAATTAAATCACACTGAACTATGAGTTGGTGTTTCTCCACAACAGTATTTTCTTTGTCATTTTTGATACTTTGGACCTCAGCAAATGAAAGCTTTTGAGCATTTTGACCTTCCAAAATGTCATAAGAATTCCTTAGAATTGACAATGAGTTCTGATATTAAAAGCGATGTACGTTGCTCATCAGTTTTGCCATGCTGTATGCGATAGGGGGGGCTTTAATATGAGCAGTGAGAAGAGTCTTATCCGAAGATCCTTTTGTTCTTTTTCTTTCAGGATCCATCAGTTACACAAGTGACAAACTCTGGTGTAGACCACATTGGTCAGTTTAACCCTTTCCCGGACAATCAGTCGGTATGGTCCACTGCTTTGTAACCCTGACACACACACACACACACATTTTACTGCATTGTGTTTTGGTGTTTACCTCTCTTTTCAGCCTGCTACGTTTATTTCCTGGTCTAGACTAGTATCTCAGGACACACCATTCCAGCCTCCACAGTTCCTTCCCAGCCTGCTGTGCTGCAGCCGTCAACTGAACCCAGCCCAAAGGTCAGTGACATCACAGGACGGTGCTTGTCACTTGTTAAAAATGCTGTCTGCGCTTTTTCGTGCCTGCTTGTAAAAGTGGCGCCACTGAGCCTCGATGGGTCCCAGGAAATGACAAGCTAAGTCACAAATGTGCTGATTTGGGCCTGTGTCGTCTAAACCACATGCTTTCAAACTTGAAATTTCATGTTTCATGTCAAGGCCTTCACAGGTTAATGAAACCTTGGACTTTATAGAGGCAAAATGAAACTGCTGGTTTTTGTGGAGCCTAAGGGTTTCTCTGTATACTATTTCTGCACCCAAGATTACTTTATAGTGCAGAAATAGCCTGACTAATGATAAGAGATGTTGTGTGGAGATGTTCTCTAGCCTCTAGTCCACATTACACCTCTGCGGCATGGGACGCTATCCGACCCACTGTTTTCCCCACTGTCTCCATCCCACTGCTTAAAATGAATAAACATTGTTTGCCTTGAATGATTTGTCGGATAGGTTTATGTGAGATTGGTAATCTAATATTGTGTCATGCATTTATTGTCTGCCAACCATACGGCATTCTAGCTGAAATCTGACCTATATATTTTCTCTTCCTGTGCCTGCAGGCTTCAGTTGCTGCAGCCCAGGCCAGCCTGCAGAAGCAGCAGGATGAGCTGGAGAGGAAGGCAGCTGACCTGGAGCGCCGAGAACAGGAGCTGCAAAGCAGGGGCGCTACGACAGGTCACTCACTTCACCCAACACCTCCTTCCTCTGAACTCAGCCAACCTGTGCCTTTTAGCAGGGCTGGGATCTGCACTTCACTTAAATCGAAACAGAAAATTATTTGAAATAGCGGCAGTCATTTCAGGAAGTACATTGAAATCAGATAACGGATGACTGGTCATAAGACACTCGTCTCTGCCTAACAATGGTATTTGTTATTCTATTCTTTCCATTGGGTTTGGTGGAGGCATCTTGTTAATTAAATTGAATATTCTATGAGGGGTGTTGATGTCAACTGCCTGTATTCAGTGGAAGTGCGATGCTATGCAAGCCTTAATGAATATGCATAGGTCGTCTCAAATTTCATTAGGGAAATGTCCGATATCAAACATTTTTCTGTTGAGAGCAAGTGTGCTCTCAAGGAGCACACTTGCATAAACTTGCACCAACTAAGAATTACTTAAGTCTGTTAAATCAAATAAGCCCCACACATCAATTGTCTTACCTTTTTACCTTGCCAAATTGCAACACTCTCAAAATGCCCCCAACACTAATAATAAAACTCATCCCTTGCTTAACGCAACTTAAATTATATTTTTAGACAAGTTATGCCTTGTACTTTGAGTCCCCTTAGATTACACTGGCAATTCTGATGTTTTTGTTTGCTTACTGAATAAACTGAATTGAAACGAATCACTGCCTACTTAAATTCCCAAAGTGAATTTAAGGACAAATTAAAATCTTTCAATGGGAGACATAAGTTAGTCATTTGAAAAAAGACAATACCCACCCTGGAAAGGTATCTTTTTGTAAAAAACTATTGACATATTGAATTTTCACTGCTACACTTGACAGGTGAAGGTAACTGAATTTAACGAATTAAACTGAAATATTATTGTTTGCAATCATTTATGAATAAAAAATTGACTGAAATGCAATTTTATAGTGCATGAAAAATAAGTTCACCCCTAGCTTCCTTTAACAGAAATAACGTGATTTTGCCATTTCTTGCAACTGTCTATCAGTCTCTTAAGTTGACTGGGAGGAATTTCTGCCCCGTTTTTACAGCACTGCATCAAATGTATCATGCTTGAATTCCCTGACTCAAGTTAGATTTTGATCTGTGCTTTGACTCTGCCATTCCATGACTCTCCATTTCTTATTTTAACTATTTTGTTTTAGCTTTGCTGTATGTTTTCAGTCATTGTCCAGTTGCAAGATCCATGTTCAATTCAGCTTCAGCTTTTTGACAGATTGCCTCAAATTCTTGTCAAGAATCTTCTGGTACAATATGATTTCATGGTTTACTGAATTATTGCCAGTTGGCCCTGAGGCAGCAAAGCAGCCCAAACCATTATGTCACCTTTCTGCTTTATGGTTGGTGTAAGGTGCTTCTGTGTAAAGGCAGTGGTGTGTTTCTGCCAAATATAGTGTCTCATTTTTGCCAAACAACTTCACCTTTGACTCTTCTCCAGAGCTCATTGCTCCAGTAGTTTTAGTCTTTACCTGAGTATTGTCTGGCCAACATAGGTTTTGTTTTGATATTCATTTTTAAGAGCAGAGGCCGCTTCCTTCCTGAGCCCTCGTGTTGGCCAAGTTTGTGCAATTTGTTTCTGTCAGTTGACTCAAGCACTTCAACACTGACTCTGACCTATAGAGATACCTTGTTCTTACCCTGATGTTCTTTATGAGCTTCAGTTTTCTGGGTTAAATCCTAAGTAGATTGCCAGTAGTCTTACATTTTTCTCAATTTGTAGATTTGTTGATGAAAAATATGTAAGAAATAAAAAAAGATTTCCAAGGGGTGAATTTCTACATGGTTCACATGTATTTGATTGTGTGGATCATTGAGGTTGATTATAGTGGTGATGCTTTTCCTGTATTAAAAATACGTAGATGTTTCCTGAGCTATTGAGGGGGTTTCAATAAATGTACAATTTGTTTTTAAAGGCAAAGAAAACAACTGGCCACCTCTTCCTAAGTTCTTTCCCATCAAGCCTTGCTTCTATCAGGACTTCTCAGAGGAGATTCCCATGGACCACCAGAGGGTCTGCAAGATGATCTACTACCTGTGGATGTGTAAGTGGATGTGTTCATGCATTCTACCACAGACACTGGCTAAAAACTGCTAAGATGCTGACTATGTTTTAGTATCCAGCTCTGCCTCTCCCTAGTTAGGGTTTGTTTTGCATAGTAAATGATTAGATTGGCAACTAAAGTAATTAGTAGGCGAATCAATATTTTTTTCAAATGTATAAATATCAATTCCAATAAAGTAGGTCATATTTAATGACTCGCTATAACTCAAGTGAAAGATACTGTAGGTCACAGAGAATTAAGGAAACAGGGCACCCAGGTTTTCTTTCCCATGTCGATGAGTTAAGAGGAGTTATACTTTAAAGCAAGATGTGACAGGAAATAACTTTAAATCAGCTACATTTTCTCCAGTTCAGACTGCTGACAAAAGGCTTACAGCCATTACCATGCCCCAAACACATTGCCCAAAAGGGAAAAAAGTTGCACAGTGTCTCTTGCCACATCAGTGTCTTTGTTGATGCTCTGTAAATTTGTCATGGTTTTCATCCGACATTTTCAAGTGAGTATTTTAGTATCTGCGTAAGCATCAGCCCACAGGGGTGATTCCGCCACTGCCGACAATCAGTCAGATAAACTATAGTTACACATGAATATGCCCACTGTGGTCCCGGCTGCTGTACTTTGTCAGGTGCAGGTAAGCTGTCCTAGGCTACATGGCTAGGATATTATGGACATGGGTGATATTTCCATTTGTCAAGTGGCAGCCATGCATCAATCATCATGTCAGAGGAATTTGACCTAAAAAACGATAAAGCAGCATCAATCTCATCACTGGACTTTCACCATCCTGTTAAGTTCATTACTGATTTGATATTTGATTTATATTTGACTCGCCTTCCCGAGTTATAGTGGTAAGACTAGATCACAGACCAGACAGGACTGACCTGACTGACAGACAGATAGGACAGATAGACACTCTAAAAACAGGCAGGAAGAGGATGATGTTTAGACAAGGCAACATCCACTGATGTAACTGTCGTCGTGTCTGAGCTCTCTCTCTCACTCTCTCTCTAGTCCATTGTGTGACTCTGTTCTTGAACCTGCTGGCATGCCTGGCATACTTCACTGTGGATGCAGCCTATGGTGTGGACTTTGGCTTGTCCATCCTCTGGCTCATCCTGTTCGCCCCCTGCTCCTTTATCTGCTGGTACAGACCGGTCTACAAGGCTTTCAGGTGAGTACAAACACTTACCATTAAGGTGCACAGGTGGCCAAGCCAACTGGTAATCCTTGTATGTTAATTACCAACACTTCTATGATGTTAAAATTCCAGCTACAGGCCGTTTTGACTATTGGATGTTTTATTGTGCGATAGAATCCTGTTCAGATTTGAGGCATGTGACTTAACATGGACACATGACCAGAAATGGGGCTTAAGCTTATGAACCGTTTACCCTGAACTGGTGAGCAGCTAAAATCCTATATCAAGCAAAAATGGGAATACATTTCACTTTAAAAACTACAACAAGTGGTCTGCTTAGTTCCCAAATGCTTACAGAGTAGTGTTAAAAGAGGTGATGCTACATAGTGGTAAACATGTCCCTGTCCCAACTTTTGATGGGATGCAGTGCTGGCATCAAAATCATTGGCATGCATTTTTCCCAAAACAATAACATTTCTCTGATTCAACATTTGATATGTCTTTGTACTATTTTCAATTAAATATAGGGGAAAATGATTTTCACAATTGCATTCTGTTTTTATTTTCATTTTATACAGCGTCCCAACATTGTTGGGAACGGGGTTGTGTGTGATGTTGTTCACTGTATTGTCTCTAAACCCTGTGTTCTATCTCTGTTCTCTGCAGGTCGGACAGCTCCTTCAATTTCTTCTTCTTCTTTTTTGTGTTCTTCTGCCAAGTGGTGGTGTTCATCATTCAGGCTGTGGGTATTCCCAAGTGGGGAAACAGGTGAGTGTAACGCAGTGCTTTGAGTTAGTCTTTCTTTCTCCTCCCCCCCCCCACGCCGTGTTTCGTTTCTGTTGAGTGAAGCCCGCTGGCCGGTTTCTCTTTGTTCTTCCAGATGACTCCTCTGTATGTGAGTAGCTCTGGCTCCTTCTGTTCTTCCATTTTTCTCTTTGGTATTACCGCCGATTGCTCACCAAATAAGTGACAAATTACTTTCACCAGACTAACATGCTAACATCACTAAGGGACAAGAGTAGATTGAAAATAGGGCGAATGTCCCCAACTTTTGACAATTTCCTTGCCTTGTCAACCCATAACATAAGAAGGTTAGGGCCCTCCCCCTAAAACCACTTACATGAGGTCAGATCCCCCCTAGAAGGAAGCATGTAAGGAAATACAATTGATTGTCCCATCACCTTAATCTTTACTTCTATTCATCTGTTTTCTGCTTTCCTCTTGGCTGACATAAAAAAGCTTCCTACATCAGCTTCCTACATCATCGTCCAATCTGGCCTGTGTCCCAATGTGTGTGAAGGAGCGTGCATTTCTGAGTGACAATTAGATTCCATTGTTTCTTTGATTATTTAATTATGTCATAAACCTAATATCTCAATCCATCTAGAAGATTGGTATGCTCTCAATAGTTGACAAGCGATTATGATCAGAAAAAAATGGAACAACTTAAACCTCCCAACATAACTCCCACTTTTCATTGCATTGACTCACGTTCGATTAGAAGTAACGACTCTTGTCTTTTCCACCAGCGGTTGGATCGCCTCGTTCTCTGTCATCGGCACGAACGTACCAGTGGGAGCCATCATGATGGTGGTGGCCTGCTTCTTCACCACCTGCGCTGTGCTCTCAGTGATCCTACTGAAGATGGTATGTGCTCTTTCTGTCATCTTCATCAGGTTTTATTGTCAGCGGGATCGGTGCAAAGAGGTGACACGGTGGAGACCGCTTTAAACCCTGGTCTTCGTTGGGAAGCCGCTATGTATATGCGTGGAACCAGGAGTGTTACTGCTGGACCTCTGCTCGGCATTGAAAAATTGATTTTAGGCTTGTAACCAAGAACTAATATTTTTCAGTATGGACACGATGTACTGTAAAGACATTCTAGTTCTGTTTATGTCCATTATGGCTTGTCTGGTGTGTAGTGTTGTAGTTCAAGCTTTTCTCTTGGATAGACTGCAAATCCAGTTCTTCACTTCTGCTACTCATGACAGGAAATCTTGGGGCCGGTTAAAAGATTAAACCTACTACTGTACAAAAAAAACAAGTTTAATGGAGAATCTCTTTTAAGGTGGATTTTTTTTGTCCAGGACTAGGTTTAATCTGTGTTCTCAAAACCAAGATCAATGTATCAATGACTCTATTAGCTCAGTTTTTATTCTACATTCAAAGCTAAAGACTGCAGAACTGCATTTTGCATGGTTCATTGCGGTTCTTATCTTCACCTATCAATGTAGAGTCGACACTATGGAGGCTAATGATGTGTTGTCTACCAGGTGCACAGCCATTACCGGCGTACCGGGGCCAGCTTCCAGAAGGCGCAGCAGGAATTTTCCCAGGGCGTTCTGACCAACCGGACCTTCCAGACAGCCGCCACCTCCGCAGCGACCTCCGCAGCCACTGGGGCATTCCAGGGGAACAACTAGAGGCCAGGCTGGGCTATCTCGACCTACCCTTCTTGCCTGAAATACCCTCCTCGCCTCCTTAATCAAACCCCCGATACCGAACCACCTTTCTGGGATGGGGATGGAGCCCTCTTCTCCAACACTTTGCTGTCATCATCACTTCTTTCAGTGGTGCCCCAGTTAATGAAAACACCATTCAACCAAGCCATCTATCTGCTGGGGCCACTGTTTGGCCTGATCTGGGCACAGTTTTTAATTTATCAGCAGACAGCAGAAATAGAGGGTTTGGTTAGGAATCTGCCCCGCTATCTGGTTTTTGGAATGGAAAGCATGATATCCAACATTTGCAACCTTTGTGCTGCTCTTTCATTTTCGTGTTTTTGTGTGAACTTTTTGTTTTCTCCCAAAGCCCTCTGTGTGTCTGTAAGGAGGTTATCCTTTTTTGTGATCGGTTACCTATGTTCTTCATTTTTGTGCGTGTGTGTATGGATGTGGATGAGTATGTAGATTGCCTCAAATCATTCTTCAAGAAGTACTGTTGTGTTTGCCTCAGCCCTTGCTATCTTTTTGGCATTTTTAAGCCTCCTGCACATTGGCTGTTGTAAAGCAACTCTAGATTGGATCCTGGACTGTGGGTCATTTTCAGCATTATACTAATTTCAAATGTGTCAATGAAGAGAATGACTGTTGCTTTCCATAGAGTGGAACCTAAATTGAAAGTATCCTAAATGAAGTTTAGTTCAGCTTATAAATCAGTTTAGAATGACAACAATAGGCCTTCTGTAATTATTAAATACCCATTCTAATTATATAAATATATACTGTATACACAAATTACTGTGCCTTGGGATTCAAACGTGTTTGTTAGCTCTTAAGATGGTTCTCGTTAAAATAATTGGAGGTACTTAATGAAAAAACTGTTGTAAAAAGGGCTTTTCTGTATGTCTTGTCTGATTATTGGTGTATTTGCTTTGGCAATGAGACACTAGCATTGTGTTAAAATAGGTTGAATATTTGACTGCAAGTTGGTTGGTCAGTATAGTCTGTTCTATACAACTTGGACATTTAAACCTGAAACCTTTAAACCCTAAGTTCATGGGATGTTTCGTGATCTCATGATGTACGCACGTATTCACAGAAATGTAAAAGCAAAAACCTCTGCATGGTTGTATGAAACTGGATTCCCTATGTTTTCAGGCTCCTCTGATTTTCAAGTGAAAAACATCGCCCTGAAGGTGGCGCTAATGAAACCCATTTGGAAGGATTACTCTGAGAGTTACCGCTATAACAATATAATATGGTGTCTGGCAAACCTTTTTGAGGTGGACTTGACCTTTGACCAAAGCCTTAGCCTGTGCCTAGATGAGGTGTTTGTCACCATTGGTTCCTACGGCAACCAACCCTTAACGTTATTATGGAATACATTTAGTCATAAAATAAAAATGTTAACATTTTGATGAGACACCCTTTCATACTACATTGATGTTGATGTGTACAAAACTAATTTCCAGCATGTTTCTGGCAACTTTGTGTTGCCAGTCAAGTAATGTACAGCTTGTCAGTGTAGAAAGGATGTTTGCCAACTTTAAAGAATTGCTATATTCCAGTCTATGAATTTACCACTAACAAACTAAGCATGTGAACAATGGGAAAATTGCTTTTTTGTTCTACTTAGTATTCTACTTAGTATTTTTATATAAATGTGCATACTTTTGGATGTACTGTTTTTGAGATTTGACTTAAACAAGAATGATTCTTCCCTGAGCTTCATAGATGACTAAATTATTAGTGAATGGGTAAATGGATTGATGTAAATTATCTATTTTGTTTGTTTGATTTGTCCCATTTCCAGAAGCATGTATCCTTATTAAAATAATTAAATGTATGAATCGTCCAACACCAACAAATCAAATCAATCATGTTTTCATGAAGAATGTAATATTCAATCTAATGGTTTACTGATGGTTAAATATTCTATTGACTGAATCATTGTTTCTTATAAAAATGCTATTGATATTGAAATATTTTTTCTTAATTCATATCTGTATGAATAGGATCATTGGTATGCATTGTGTTGGGAGAGGAGATTTATATATAATAGTCTTTTGTATGTTTATAGTAAACTTGGCGTCTATCTAATAAAAATGTTTGCTCTCAGTGATACAATCTTTGTGTTATGCATTTAAATTTGGGTCGTTTTTTTGTTGGGTACCATTTGGACTTATATTTTAATGTCCTGTTATGTAAATGACATCTAACTGCCTGAAAAATACATTGGTGGAGCTCAGGCACATAAATCGTATTATATTTAGATATGAACAACAGGATACGTCCACCCTGTAAAGGACAATGTTTAAATGTGTTTTCAGTGCATGATAGCTATTAAAATATTTTTGTTATAGGAATTGTATGTCCCTCATATCTAATCAGATTTCACAATAAAAGTATTTTTAACAACATATTTTGAAAGAAACAAGAGCCACAATGAGAATGGACAAATTCCCTGACCTTTTTTCATAAGAAAACTGAATCATGATAAAAATCACAGTTTCTAGCATTTATAATCAACCCCTTTCATATCTTTGTGTAACTACAAATATAAACTTGATATTTGGTAATTTCATTAGACTATGACAGAAAAATTATAACATAAGAAGATGGACAAAGAATGTAGCGGTGCAGCGGTGGCCTTGAACTGTTCCACCACTCCACTGCCCGATTCTGCAGTGACTTTGCAAAACAAACAGATCGGCAGCAGATGCTCCCCTCTCTCCGGGAGAGTCTGACTGCAGCCCAGAATAACCCAGCCTTCCCGTATCCTTCTCAGACTTCTCATATCCTTCCCCATGCTGTCAACAAATGGGCCAGACAGTGTCCCAGCCAAACCACCTTTCCACAAGCATTGCTCATTCAGAGCACATGCTGCTAGACACAGAGACCCCTCAAGGAATTCTCTTTTTCAGGTACATTACATGGCAGGAGAGTGCTTTAATGTCATACTAAGCAACCAACTTAGGTGGAATTGAGAAACCGAGCAGTCGGAGATTAACAGCTTTTGGCAAGTCAGAGAGGGGAGTCTAGAAGCAGGGCTGCCCCAGTTATTTATTTTGTTGTATATGTTTGTCATTTTCTGCTTTTCATTAGAGAGAAATCGAAAACAGAGAGTAGGCTCTGAAAGCGCAGTTGGACAGATTTAATAAGCTGCGGTGGTTTAGAAGGCTGGGCCACCCTAGGTGAGTTGCAAAAGTATGGTTGTAGCTAAAACAGATAGTTATGGTTCTCTTTCCTGGAAGTTTGAGTAAAGTTAAGAGTCAAGACAAAGATCAATTGGGAACAGAGCACTAACCAATCTAAGTTCAGGTTAGTCAAGGCCAATTTTGACTCATACATAGATTCTGAATCTAGATACAGATAATCTATTATGGAAAACAACAAAAAATAAGCTTTCAAGTGACAGATTTAGAGAGGTTTAGCAGAAGATGGAACTAGCTCTCCAGGCATTCCCTCTTCCCTCATTAGTGGAATGGCATCCAAGAGAAGATCCCTCTTTTTAAAATGTGGGATTTTTCTTATCATAAGGACATGTTCAAAGTCAGGGTATGATAGTACATACAGTACAGTCTTTTTTAAACTAGGAGTATTTTTTTTCTCCAGGAGGGGGCAGCATGGTGGCATTTCTGGAACACTGGAAAGAAGTGCTGACTCACTGCCCCATGTTTTGTTATATACCTACAGCCCATGCTGTACATTTGCAAACAACCCATGGCCTACGAAAGGTGAATGAGGGATTCGTTTTACTCTATTAGATTTCTCTCTTTTTCTCTCACACACACCGTTTTTATCTGTAATTTAAATCTATGTTCCTTATTCCCTAGGTCTAAAGCTAACTGTAATTCTAAGACATAACCCTAACCTTAAGCAAACCTTAATCTCAATTACTTAAATGTTATGCCTGAATATAACATAGTCCCAACACATAAACGTATACATAATGAATAGCCTGAACCTAAAAGTAACCCCTATTTAAAAGCCCAATTGTAAGTTTTACCCCAAACTCAACTCCTCACCTTGATATTGATTTATGTTGTGAGGGGATCAGCCAAGAAACCCAGTGTGACTCTTTTGGGGGTTTTACTATCTTTGTGTACTTGATTTTCAAGTAAATATGGACCTGGGTCACATGCAAAGCATTCACTAAATTGCTGCAGATATGCTTCTTCAACCAGGGGTTTTCAAACCATCATGTCCACCTACAGCCTTTTTACCCAATTGCACCAACTTTCAGAAAATGGCCCTAGCATCTCAGTCATGGGAGTTGGTTTCTATTTCAACACTTACTAATATAACAGGCACAAAGGCTGTTTCTCACATGGCACCATATTCCCTATATCCCTATTGGGCCCTGGTTAAAAGTAATTGACTATAAAGGGAATAGAACACTATTTGTGATGCACACAAGGTTAACGAGGATGCAAACTGAATTATCTAGTCTATTTTAAGATGTCTCAATATTGAACTCATTGCTGCATGGACTGCAATAGCAAATTGCAAACGATAACTTTGTAATTGTCTACAGATAAGTTAAATAAGCTAGTCAACTGTGTAAAATTGCTTTGGTTTGTCAAGTAAATACATAAAACATGAAAATGGGCAACAATATCATTTCTAGCTCAATATATAAATGTCTTTGTTTTTTAAAACATGTTTCTGCCATTTATATACAAACACGGCTAATACATAATAAATACATATATAATAGCTCAGTTTTTTTCAGCCCAGGTCCTGGAGGAACACCTTCCTGCATGTTTTAGATCTCTCCCTGCTCTATCACACCTGATTCAAATGATCAGCTCATTTTCAAGTCCTTGATGAGGTGTATTAGGGCAAGGAGAGATCTCATTTTTAGAGAGCTCTAAAACATGCAGGACAGTGTGCCCTCAGGAGCAGGGTTGAAAAACACTGTAATAGGTGTGTGTCTTACTAAATCATTATGTTAGTGTTTTGGATTAATAATATAAAGCATTTTTATAACTGTCAAACACCGATGCTGACAACATTTTTTCAAAAAAGTGTGAGGTTTCCTTGTCCTGCAGCTCCAGTTAAATTCAAAAATGGTATATTCCTACACACAAACACTAATATATGGCTAATACACTGATGCATTGGGCGTACTGACATTAATCTTCATTGAAATATCACTGTCAAACTGTTGAAATTCTGCTTGAGCTAATGTTTTTCTAATTGTAGTTTATGCAGTTAATAATAAACGTTGATGCTGCATATGTCAGGCCGTGCTTTATATCTCAGCCCCTGGAATTTTGTTATTTACGCTTCAGCTTTCAGACTTGGACGTTGGAATACTTTTGGAAGCTCTCAGTTTCCAAAATCGAAGTTCTCCCCTTGGATGCGTCCAATGACTCAATGTGACATCAGCATGCTGCATGGGGCTTTGGGCCAATCAAATAGAAGTAAATAGCTCCAAAAGTGAACGTCCTGATTGCCCCACGAGCCCTCCCCTACCTTTCCCCCTGCACACCGCGCTCGCGGGGTTGTTGCCATGGAGATTCCGGCTCGAGCTGCTCTTTCTGTGGTGCTGGAGGATGAGAACAGCGCGCGACCAGGGTCCAAGAAGCGAATGCAGGACCTTGGAGAGCAACCGCGTCGTGGACCCCCATTCAGCCACGGGAACTACTACATGCTGATTGTGATCGGAGAGATAGCGACAGACCACCAGCTGCAACGCGCCAGGGACCACATAGAACGAGGTGAGTGACCAACAGCACCAGTCTTTTTTTGCACACTCATTTTCTAATTACCGCATGCCTAATATCCATAATCGCAAAATGCCAACATAGACGGATTGAAACGTAATCACATACAATGTTAATAAATCGATGCCGCTTTCCCCATTTGAAAAATGTCGCATCGGCTTGTTGAATCAGCAGTTTTGCACCACTGCTACGCCACTTTTTTGGGAGTGAAAAAGTTGCGTTGCATTGCTTAAACAATTTTTTCTTCTGTGGTCTGGGGCTTGGAAGTGCATCCGTATTGTCTTCGATTGTATAAGCTTCCGTTTATCGTTATTTGAAAATTATTTTAGTAAAAATGCCTCTGGGTCCCAAATACAGCTGCAGCATGGGTCGGATTCCGGACTACCCCTATTTGCGTACTTGTCTTTAAAACCATTTATTCTCTTTCAAAAAAGCATGAAATTTCAAAAAATAAATATATAAATATAGGCCCGTACATATTCACAAAGCCTATAACGAACCAGCTGACTTGGGATAAAATGAAATCGCACTCTACGTTCATAAAAATGTATGGGTTAATAAGGCTTGTTCCATTAAAGTAGCCTGTCCCAGATGTCTCTTGTGTCTTAAAAAGGAGCCGGAACGCTGTTTGCCTAAAATATGAAGTACCAGAACCCCGTTCCAGACAGTTAGGGCCCAAGGAATAGGTTAAATCTCAAATCGCTTACTACGCGGATGATGGTAAAGTACATACTACTTAGTACATAGTAAGCTAGTATGCAAACGATTGGGTCCGTTTGGGACAGACTTCCTCGTCATAAAATTGCTTCTCAACATTAGATTTATTTGCGCATTACCACCTTTAAATATTTACTAGACACCATTAAGCATTGTGTTAAACTGACAAAGTTTCTTAAGAAGTTTACTTCCCCTACAAATAGCATATATGAACTGTTTGGCTTTTGCCACTGCCTTTTTAACAGTGTATTAGCCAGTAATAAGCCTAGTAGTAGGCTTATCTACTTACTACTTGGACTTGTCATCAGAATTGAGCAATTGCTAACGAGACTGTGGACGAACTTTACAATGACAAACCTATTGTCACGGCATGCAAGTATCAATATACACTCACCAAAAGGATTATTAGGAACACCTGTTCAATTTCTCATGAATGCCATTATCTAATCAACCAATCACATGGCAGTTGCTTCAATGCATTTAGGGGTGTGGTCCTGGTCAAGACAATCTCCTAAACTCCAAACTGAATGTCAGAATGGCAAAGAAAGGTGATTTAAGCAATTTTGAGTGTGGCATGGTTGTTGGTGCCAGACGGGCCGGTCTGAGTATTTCAAAAAATTGAAAAATGTTGCCTGGTCTGATGAGTCTCGATTTCTGTTGAGACATTCAGATGGTAGAGTCAGAATTTGGCGTAAACAGAATGAGAACATGGATCCATCATGCCTTGTTACCACTGTGCAGGCTGGTGGTGGTGGTGTAATGGTGTGGGGGATGTTTTCTTGGCACACTTTAGGCCCCTTAGTGCCAACTGGGCATCGTTTAAATGCCACGGCCTACCTGAGCATTGATTCTGACCATGTCCATCCCTTTATGTCCACCATGTACCCATCCTCTGATGGCTACTTCCTGCAGGATAATGCACCATGTCACAAAGCTCAAATCATTTCAGATTGGTTTCTTGAACATGACAATGAGTTCACTGTACTAAAATGGCCCCCACAGATCTCAACCCAATAGAGCATCTTTGGGAAGTGGTGGAACGGGAGCTTCCTGCTCTAGATGTGCATCCCACAAATCTCCATCAACTGCAAGATGCTATCCTATCAATATGGGCCAACATTTCAAAAGAATGCTTTTAGCACCTTGTTGAATCAATGCCACGTAGAATTAAGGCAGTTCTGAAGGCGAAAGGGGGTCAAACACAGTATTAGTATGGTGTTCCTAATAATCCTTTAGGTGAGTGTAGGTCAGGATAACTTACTTTTTCCTCAAGTGAAAAGATGAGAGAATCGTGTAAAGACCTCTTTTACTGGGCGAAAAGGGTTGTGTTCTACATTACCCCAAGAAGCATACATGGGTTCTTCGAAAAAAGATATAGTAGACCAACTTTTGGCGTACAATTTTCTGCATACTATGGTTTGAGACATTAATCTTTTCGGATACTAATCTGGCCTAATATATATTATGCAAGTATGCGATTTCGGTTTTAGCCATGCCCTGTTGTAATAAACTAAATCTATCTGTGTTATCAACACCTTGCACATGATAACCTTATTTTGATGTGTGTCAATCAACATGTTGCTAACCACTCTAAATGTTTATGTTAATATTTTCTGCATACATTTAGATTGTTCACCACAGGACAATTCAATACATTTCACCTGTAATTTGATAGTACCTTTGTTTATTGAGAGATTTTAGCAAAGATAATTGGGTGTAACCCAGTAGCACTGGACACATGTAACCCGTTTTCAAAATGTATATTTGTGTATCAGGCTCATCACTTTTCACCTGAATGCATTATTTGACCAGAATATTAAAAAGGAGCAGGGATGAGACTGAATACTTTAAATATTTGTTTTTTTCAGGAGACAATAACAAGTCAATACCAGCAGAGGGTGGAGGGGGACCTGTATCAGTGATTTTGACTAGATGGATCATCTCTATAAATACACATTGCCAAGAGATTGTAGTCTTTCATATCACCGATCATATTATGTTGGAAAAAAATTGAATTACCCTACTTAATGGAAATGCAAAGCGGTGTATTTAAGTGGTATGAATCCTTATTCAAACTGTACCACATTTCTCAGTTATGCTCTGAAACCCATAATTATTGTTGTTTATACCATAGAAAAATCGTTTATTCTATGGACCAACTAGAGTATTTCAATATAAGTTTGTTTGCCGACACAATATTAAGTTATACATATTCTCAGAAGGTGGAAAGTGATGTGCTGGAGTAATCTTGACCTAATAAACAGACTGCATATTTGGAGCACTATAGAGCAACCTTCACATGTACATATTTTGTTTAACTGTCAGGTTATTTTTATTTCAACATCCAAAATAATTAAATACATATGTCTTTCTATTCACTCGCACAATGATTCACATCTCTTGTAGAGATGCACAGGGCAAACCGTTTTTCTGTTGCCTGAGGGCAATGACATGCAGTGGAGGGTTCTACTAACTGGTTTGTTAAAAATGCACACTGGCAAGCTCCTGGGACATTTCCCTCATAAATAATGAGTCCTCCTTGGCACTGAAGAATTCAGAATGATGTTCAGTTGAATGTTGTTGACATTTTTAAAGCTGTCTGTTGTAGGCCACGGCTAAGCTTGTTGTACCTATGGGGAAGTCTTCTATGATCAGTAACAGGGCAAAGCACTACCAGTTGAATGGTAGGAAATTGTTATAAAATAGAGCACGTTGTCTAGTGTTTCTTGACACAGCCTGCATTCCATAGTTCCCCATTTAAGCCTATAAATTAGGCTATAGTTCTACATTTGACTGCCGTCCTACAGTCCCTGGTAAAAAAGAGGGTGCCATTTGGAAAGATATTAAAAAAATGGGTTTAGGCAGGAGTTGGTTGGTCAGCAACAATTGCGGAATTGAAACCAGCTTCCTCTGCCAGAGTCAGCTATTGATGAATCACTCTATTAAGTGCCAGGCTGGCACCATGGCAACCACCTCATTACCATTGTTACCAGGAACCATGCAGCCTGGGTGCAGTCTCTTTAGCTTCCAGTCCATTCCCTGTACACCAGGTCATGTGTCTTTGGAAATTACAGGGAGACTGCTACCAGTCGAAGAACAACGCCCTTGAAGGACAATGTCTTGTACTTTGGATAAAAAAGCACAAGTGACACAAAAGTAAATAGAAATACAACAGAAATAAAACAATTATAGTTGTTACAATACCTTTTTATTTTAATTTGCATGACATTGGGAAATAGAAATCTGCTAATAAGAATTTATTAACAAAATTAGCTTGGTGGTGTATCATATGTCCATTTCAATTTGAAACTTGGTGTCTGCTAAATGAACAAAATGTGAATTTACATTATTGTAATTATTGTGCATTCTGTTTTGTTCTTTTGGGCCAGCACATTCAGTATTGTTTAATCCTCTGGGAGAGAACCTTTTGTACACCTAACCAGCACTTGATGTTAACTTCTTTGCTCTCCAGCCACTGGGGTTAGTGGTTCTCCAAAGTTACTAGCCACTCAGCATTTTCACTAGCCACCATTTTTGTTGGGGAATTACGTTTTATTCGACTATGGTGTGCTACATCTTAGGCTGTCTTGTTCACTGGTTCAGTCACTATTAGGCAAAGGTGGTACCACACTGCAAGACACCCCTCTGTGAAATACTTCATATAACATGGCTACACACTTGAAAATACAACTATTATAATATTAAATCTGCCCTGTTGTCCATGTTCACTTGAGCAGCTGATGCACGCTACAATATCCTCCATAATATCAACCAAAATATGCATGCAATATATTTATCCTTAACATAACCTAGAACTATTAACATGTTATTTAAAAAGAAATATAAATTCACCCATCAGCTTTATAATTAATCGCAGTGAATATTATTGATGTCTATTTTTGTTATGCTATGTTGTTGTTAATATAGCCTTGCATAAAAAATAAAACATAACTGTATTTATTACAGCCTTGCGTTATATTTTCCCCTGCTTGCCTTGACGCCACATCGTTAATCTCCCTCGACTTCCTTCAGCTGTACTAGGCTCTGCTGCTGTCGCTGACCCAGCGTCTATACGTTGGATACATTGGATCTATACACCAATTATTTGGTTATTTGTTTCAGCCTCCTAAAAGCTAATAAAACCTATACATTGTTGGACTCAAGACAAAAAATACTAGAGAATCCCCTCATAATAATTGTAATTTTGGAAATCTGTTCCAAATTACAAACAAGAGATGTATTTGTACTACACAAATGTTAAAATGGTTTCAATAGGTTGTGTTTAGCTAAATAGTATATCTGTTTTGGATTATTTCAGTAAATTTGCAATCTATAAATGTCTTGTAACTTTGTTTCTGGCCACTGACCATCCACTTAAGACAAAATTGGCCCACAGTAGTTGATGATCCGTGATGTACAGCCCGGAGTTCACAGCACATACGCCAGCTTAACCATATCTGCACTCAGCCAGCAGCTCACAAAATTACCCTTGACAGTGTAATTGAGAATAAGAGCTCACCCAACTTTCCTCACAAAAACAGTGTGAAGAGTGTCTGCTTTGCATTCTTCATCCATCTGACTGGATAGCCTAACCCCCTTTGGCATCACATTGTGTGCCCTATGAGCAGATTGACAGTGTTGTCCGGTACTATTCCTCCATTATCCAGATGGGAAACTTGTTTGAGTAATTGCACTAACCATGTTTATTCTGATCGTTAATTAAGCCTAGTTCGTTTTATGTTTGAAATATGAATATTATCAGCAAATTAGCTGATTTTGTGACTATTTCACCAACCTTTTATTTTAGTAGTTACCTATCATTATTAATTGTTGTAATTGGCTTTGTGTGTTTTTTGTTACATTGAGCCAATCAGAGGAGAGTTACTTGAGTAGCAGGTTCATTCAGCGGGTTGTGGGTGGAGCTCTCCCGGACACAGTGTTTTCCTATAACTATTCAGTTATTTCCCAAACCTCTTTTGCCTGTGAGTTAGGTATTAAAAGACGAACACTCACTGTCTTATCTCCACTTTCATGTCAAGTTGTCCGCCAAAACAAATCATGTAACTTTTAGCCCTTTGAGAGGATTTTTCATGCCTGTTTGAACAAGGAGCATTGTGGCTTTCACCGGAATTAGTTTCAATTCAACAGCATTCCTGAGAGTAGGCCGTGGTCGTTTTTTGCATTTGAACATCTCTCTTTCCCTCTGTGAAGTAAAATAGACACAGAAAAAAATTGCTTAACTAATGTATAGAGTACAGTCTTATTTTAGAGGATATAAAAAGGATGAAGCAGTAGAGGAAAGATCATTATATTAATCTCCTATCCCAGGCTCAGTCAATGTATCCCCCAGTGAATAGGATCAGAGACAGGTTTCTACTGCGGTTAAGGCCCTGCTCAATGAGCTCTGGTGCTTCTCTCTGAACTTCTGAGAGTCATTGCTTGAATCCAATCTGACAAAGGGTTCTGCAATGAGCATGTTGACAGGATTATTGAGAATAATTTTGTTGCTTGTGCAAAACCCAGTGCTATTTAATCATTGTCACTCTTCGAGTAACTTTAAAGCATATGCAATGTGTTTTAGATGCAGTTACTAAAGCTAGTAATACGCAAACAACCCCTTCGTGTCCTCTTATGTAATTTCGTGATTTTTCTGACAGAATTTTTTTTTTTTAGCTAGTTTAGCTCTATTACTTGACTTAATTTTCCAATGTTCTTATCCAGACCATTGTAAATATACAGCTCTGGAAAAAATTAAGAGACCACTCCTAATTTTTCTTAAATCAGTGACAGGCACAGGCATTTTAATTAATGAGGTTCTGATTAGGTCATTACCTGAACAAAATCAAATTTGGTTTAGAAAAGTATAAAAAAAACAAAAGTGAAAGTATAAAAAACACTGCTGTGACCTGGAGAGGCCTACAAGCCAAAGTGTCTTGCATCCACTGTGAAATTTGGTGGCGGATCGGTGATGATTTGGGGATGCTTCAGCAAGGCCAGAATAGGGGAGATTTCTCTTTGTGAAGGACACATGAATCAAGCCAAGTACAAGGTTATCCTGGAAGAACACCTTCTTCCTTCTGTTCTGGCAATGTTCCTAGTACATTCCATGATTCTCTCGTCTTTTCACTTGATGAGAAAGTTAGTTATTGTCACCTTTATTGATAGTGATTGTATCAATGTCATTCACAAATTAAAGATTAAGTATGTTGTTATGCCATGAAAGCAAAATATATGTTCTTATGCCATGAAATGAAATAGCGTTGGCAGACTTGCTAGCAATTGCTACATTTTTGACTATTCCAGTATGTTAGTAGATACTGGTAATGCCTATGACTGGCTAATACGCTGTTAACACGGCCAGTGGCAAACGCCATACAGTTCATAGATGCTATTTGTGGTGGAGTTTAACTTAGTAAGAAATGTTGGTCAGTTTGACTGTATCGATATCATTCACGATTGTCCAATTAGCTGTTGAAATGGCCAGTGGGAAAAGAGGATTTGTTCATATTTCAAATGTAATTATGAAAACAATTGACTGGAATATTACAAATAAGAAGGAAGCAGTGATGGCACAGACAGTGATAGATTTCAAAATTGATAGACGATAGATTTCAAAATGTATTTCAAAATTGATAAAGCAACTGTAGATCGCTCCTTTATGATTTTCTGTCTTGATCAACCAGGGATTCGCTCCTGGAACATCTGCCTGAAGTCATGTGACCTGGACCAGCAGCTGCAGTTGTTTGTGACCCGTCATTCCGCCCAGTTCTCTGCAGATGTCAGAGGTCAGTCAATCCCGGGTCCTGTAACATCACACAACAGTAAACTGGAAGACATGAAATATAGCCTTGTTCCAAAGCAGATTTTGCTGTGTTGTGAACCCTAAGTCTTTGTCACGCAAATAATGACTATGTCATAGGAGTTGGGAAGATACTGTAGAACAAAGAAGCTGCGACCAGGTAGGCAAATCTGTCCATGAGTTGTTTCAGGTTGTTCGGGTCAGTTAAATCAAAGTCATCAGTGGCCTGAAGGACCCTGTTCAAGCTGACAAGAATGAATGTTCAGATGTGTTGGGTGGTCATATCATTATTACATCATTACCAGGACAGATACTGTACTCTTCTGCAAGGCAAGGTGAAGTACTTAATGGTGTCTCAGGTCTCTGTTAAAAAAAAAAAAAAATCTTTCCTCATTTCTATCAGGACATAATGAATTCATTTTTTGCCCTAAGATGTTTATTGTGCCAATGTATTGCTTTCACCAAGATAGCTTTGTCAGGTCTTTGATTGCATTGAGTCATGACCTAGGATTGGCTGGAGGTCTTTAACAATGGAACTGCTTCCATTTGGAGACTTGGACATTAGATTTCATCACAGTCCTTTGGAACAGTAGAGTCATTATGCTAACCTTCGTATACATCGTTGTCACGTACAGTGAGCTAATGACCACTACCACGATCTGCCGGGTGTGAGGCTGCGTTGTGACAACTGATTCAGAACAATTCATCCATCGCTGTTGTGGTCTCATAAACACTGAAATGGATTGATTGTTGATTAGCACATTACCAAGACAAAACTTTTTACGCTTGGTATTCCACTTTCACATTCAATGTTAAATTGCCCCACAGCAGTGAACTGACATTATACAACTCTGAGAGAGATGAGTTTGGAAAAAATACCAGGGATTCGTTGCCACAACCTGGTGAAATGCTGCAGCCTAAAATTCCATTTCAATGCGGTTTCAATTCACTGCATTGGTGATAAGCCACACTTGGCTAAATGTGAAATACCACACCAATGGGTTTTAGTCCTGTGAGGATGACCGACACTTTTGCATGGTATCTGGAAGCTTTAGGGGATGGACTGACATTCAATATCCTCAGCACTGCTTAACTGCTGAATCTATAATCGCTATGGTGATTATCAGAGAGCTGTGTCCAGGACAGCAGTGTGTCCTGCAGAATCAGGTTTTATCTAAAAGGGAGAGAGTGAAGGATAGATCTAAGAGTGGATATAAATCATTTACATATATTTGTATCTCTCCATATAGAAACGGTATAGTGTTGTTTAGAAAGAAGGTGTAATACAAACAGAGCCAACAAACACACACACACACACACACACACACACACAAAAAATATGAAACGATAGGATAGGTTGTTAAACAGCCCTGATGCTATGTGCTGAAGTTACATCAGAGGAAGCAGAAATGACACAGCGTTTTCTAGACAAACATCCAGAATGTTCTAGCTCACATTTCTTTAGTGGTGTAACTTTCAGTCTGTTTCATCCCTACTGTGTTTCCAGGTCAAGCATCTAAGCGGTTGAGAAATGCATTACTGACATGTTGCTGCATAAGCCATCTTCACTTACAGTGACCAAATGCATTGATTGTATAGCCAACTTTGATCTAAAGTCTATCTTCTCTTAGTGCTCTAATCTCTAAGGACTAGTGCTTTTAAGAATCTCATAAATAACAGTATATTTACTGTGATTGAATGTGCATTAAAATAAGACTTTGATTTTGATAAGCCCAAGGGAACTTTGAAAGATTTACAAGCAATTTAGAAGTTAGTTATTTACTTCAACCAGAAGCAGCATATTGGTTGTCTTTTTACTGTACTTGTGATGAGTGATTGGACCATTCGGTATATTCTCTTTACTTTTGTGTTGAGCATTCAATCAACGACTATGTTCTTTATCTTGATATTCATATAATTTATTCATGCTCTTTGCAAAAAGCTCTCTGCAGTATTATGCTCTCTAGTGGGTTTATTCTGTTCCTAAACCTTTGAGTTGCTGTCTAGGATGGAGTAGGTAGAGCTGGGGCAATCTATCACACTCCTCTAGTTAGCATTAGATTGCTTCATTGCAGACCAATGCGAATCTATGAGGAGAATTCAATACCCACACTACCTTAAGACTTTCGATGTAAATAAGTGGATCTTTTTTCTCCACACTTAGAAAAATAATAGTTCTTAAAGGGTTCTTATTCATATTTTAAGATCTTTTGCTGAATAAATAACCTTTGAGTTCTGCTATTCTTGGTGTGTCATAGAAGGTTCCTTGAATCTACTTATGCCTGTAGATGTTTCTGTCACATAGAGTATAGCACATTGGCTATATGAACTCAAGTTCAACTAATAACTACTTTTGGAATGAACACAGTAAAGTGCTAAGCTTGCACTCTGTGATGTAAACAAACACCAGTGCAGCTAATAGTAACCCGAATTACTGTTTACCTGAAGGAATAGAACGGATTGGTTGATGGGTGGCACTGTATTATCACTGTCATTTTTTATGTCTTATTTGATGTGCATGCCTGGAAATGTTTTGGATCTCTCTAGTTATGATAAACAAATTTGACAGAAGAAGATATAAAGTCCGCCATGAGAGATTTTATGACATTTTCATTTTTGGAACAACCTTATACTACTCCTCAACTGTAAGGGTGACTTGAGATTTTAAATATTTGTCCACAATATACAGCTCTGGAAAAAATAAAGAGACCACTGTACCTTTTTCTTTACTTTCCAGAAAAGTTGAAAAGGAAGGCTTTGAGTGAGGAACAGAAGTGTTCAATTTGCAGTGGTCTCTTAATTTTAGCCCTTCTGTTCCTCATTCAAAACCTTCCTTTTCAACTCTTTTGGAAAGGAAAGAATAAGGTGCAGCTGTCTAAAATGTGCTTGATTAAAGATAAGCAATGCATACCAAGATGATGGATAGGATGTTGGATCAACAAAAAAATGTATATAGAATAAATAAATATATATAGAATAAATAAATATATAGACTTAAAATATGGGGATACTACAGGCACATGAATCCTGCAGCGTTAGCATGTTTGCTAATGCTAATTGAATGTATTTACTTGTGAGATGTTCATCCTAATGACCCAGGGTTTCAAATGGACAATTTTCGTTCAGAAATATTTGTGAGCAAATGTGAAGAAGGGTGAGTATGTTTTTGTTGATGATTTGATCGTTCACTTGGACCTATTGCATCAGTTACTGAAATTGTTATTCTGATTTAGATGTATAAGGTCTCTTACTAATGGTTGCAGGTTCTGGGTCAATACAGACATTTAAAATGAGGGCAACTAAGTCACACTGACATTATACTGATGGTCATTAAAGCCAAGGGGTCGAATTCATTTTTTTCCCCACAAGGCCATAATCACAAATGGCCATCACCGTATGGGGGGAGTGGTTGGATATTACTAGTGGCTGTATTCCCAAAATGTTTTGGGGTATTACAAACTGTTGAATGATTACATTTTCAGGACCATATACCGTATATCAATTAAGGATCTCATATGATGAAGCCAACAAGTGAAATTGAATGAATGCACCATGCTGGTAACTTCAACAAAATTCAAAATCCACCCTGGGAAATCTTTAAATGCAACTAAGACCCAACAACATAGCTATCCAATTCCATTCCTGGATATTCCAAACACAGGTTTTTAACGATGCTTCTGAAACACTAAAGGCGTTTCGACATTGCTATCAATAAACTTATTATAAGTGTAGGCAAAATTATGCTTTCACTAGGTGGGTTTATTCAATTCTTAAACCTAGGAAGCAAGATACTGTATCTGTTCTAATGTTGGAACTGGAAAGTGTAGAAAAATGGTCTCATAAAATGTGTTTATAACCTAGTGTGGCTTTTTGTCTCAGACCACCTCTGAATGACATCAGATGCCTCTGCGTGCTTTTCCTCCAGACAGGAGAGGAGTGAGGCTATCAGCCAAGGACACCAGAGAGGGGTATTGGATTTTGTTGAATCTGCACTTTCTGACAGAGTGTGGAGACACAGAGACTGCTGCTTCTCAGAGGCAGCCCAGGTTTTGTGGGGCGTTGGCTGATGAGCACGGCCCGGATGGGAGTAGGTATAAATCAAGGCTGGGGCTATCGATTGCTCACCTCTATTCAGCACAGGCTAGGCTACATTGCAGATCAATGGCACTGAATGGGGAGGAAAATTCAATGCCTGCACTGCTGATATAGATAAGGGTATCTTGTTGCTCAGAACTGATAGAAAAACACCCAGAAGCATGTGGCCAGACGAAGATTAAGTATATTCTTTGAATTTAAGTGATGGAAAAAAAACAATTAACATTTTCACTGTTCATGTATTTTGTCATATATGTTATTGACAATAATGTGATTTATGTTGTCAACCATATATAATAATTATAATTATTATTAATATTGTAATTATAATTGCTTATGTATTTATGACTCAATTATTTTAAGGCTTTAAAAAAGCAAAATCATTTTCCAGTTGATCCTTTAGTTGACTCACTACGAATCCAACTGCTTGTTTCAAATATGTTTCATTAATTTGTGGCTTTAAACCTTTTGGTTTCTTTACTCTCTCAAATATTAAAATGTTCACATTGTTCCATTGAATATGAACACATATAGCAGCACATTTACTTTAGGCCAATAGTCCAAAGTGATGCCCTATATAGGGAAAAGGGTTCCAATAGGGACACTGTAAAAGAGCATTACCGTAAATTAGAACTTGCATTCTAAGCTGGTTGCCCCCAACTGGAAGATGTTAGTACTGCAGCAGTGAACACTGCCATTCAGCCCAGTGGGATGCCTGCAGAGTGTTTTTTGCGTTGTTGGATATTCTCCATTCGGCTAATAAGAATAAATGTGTCTGTCCTTTACACTTGAAAACAATTCACTTATGTAGATGCCATGTTCAAGATTGTTTATTGAACAGTCATTTGCCCCCTCCTGCTGAATGATGAAAACATATATTGAACCGTAACAAGGTGCAGTTTCCATTTTGCTGTTGGAATCTAAAACCCAGCATAGGAAAGTAGGTATTAGCCATGGATTTCCATCAGCAGTTTCCACTGATTAAGTCCTCTAGGCTTAGTTAAATCACACCGACACACTGAAATGTTTAGGCTGAGCCCCTCATGAATAGTATCAATGGCGCCTGCCACATACCCATCAACAAAAATGACGAAATCTCCTTCCAAACAATCAAACAGGATGTTATTTCTCTCAATTGTTGCATTTTTCCATTAGTTGATTCTCAACCAATAAAAACAGATTCTGCTTCGCAGAAAACACTCTGTTCCCTATAGTGCAATACGGTCCATGGTGAAATGGGCATGAAGTAAATAGGGTGCAGTTTGAACCCAGAGATCATTTGTGCTAATTGGGAGCGGTGGGTTATGGGAAATGGGGGTGGACGTGGGCTTCAATGCCTGAAAGGACTATGGTATACTTTGAAGTGAGGCCGTTTATTCTTTCTATGAAATGGGGATGTGGGAGGTGAGGGAACGACAGACTGCGCTGGGAACCGAGTTGTAATCGCTGCACTGATTCACTAGCGGAGAGGTGGAAGAGGAGGGTTGGGAGAGAGCGTCAGATACGATGAGGAGTCTGATTCATAAGAGACAGTAATAGCCCGTATTAACAATCTGAACCACTTACCAGGTGGTCCATAACAATAACACAACATGAAGGACTTGATAGGAAGGGACCTGCTAGAATAGAATATATTGGTATCATCTTAGTTGGGTACCATAAAAAATGTACGTAATACATGAAAACCTTTTGGAAAAATGACTCAAGTGAGCCTGATCCCTTCATATTTTTCTGACTCATTGCAAATGAGTACCTTACCAGTATTGTGGTTACAAAATGTACAACCTTAAATTAACCTCAACAAAAATCATATAGTTGTTTATGTCAACGTGATGTCCTTTTCAGCAGGCCTGAGACTACAGACATGTGCATCGAAATAACCTTGGCAAACACAGCACTTTAGTTTGTGAACTTGATATCCTTCCAAGCAGCACTGACAATGCAGATACACTCATAAAACATTGTTGTCATGAGGACATGTCAGAGGTTACAGGTGGCCTGAGTGTTACAAGTGGCTAAATATGAAGATGTTGGACTGATGGTTCCAATTTGCTTAGATTCATCCACGTTCCTCCTTTTCAGCCGTGTTACCATGGTGACCGGCGTGACCCCTCATTGACCCTGACGCTTTCCCCTGGGGGTGGCAGATGAAAGGCTAACGATTGGCCTCTCCACTTACTGCAATATTGGAATTTATTTTCAAGGTGGGCGGAGGAGAGAAGGAGATTAGAAACCAGGAATCTGGGTGTAAGTGTGTGCGTACGGAGGTGTGTGGACATGCGTCATAGCTTGTGCACATTTGCTTGAGTTCAGTGCATATTAACTGAACTTTTCAACCATTTTAGTCTTAATTTGAATGCCTAAGGTATTAGATACTTTAGATTTTCTTTCATTATGCCTATTCTTTTATATTGTAATTATTCTTCATTAAATAACTACAAACTATGTAAAAAAACAGATTCTTCATACACTGAACAGATGAATTGGCCACTGGCTGATCTTTCTTTGAACACTGACACTTTACATTGGTGAGGCATCCTATGGGTTTTCACTTTCATTACTGTGAGTAACCATGCAAATTCTCCTCAGTCACCTTTCATCTGTTAATAAATGTTAACAAAGTAAGGAATTCACCTTTTGTAAAGGTACAATTTGAATGTATACCTACACCCCCACCTCACACAGACAGACAACGCAAACAAACCTGAAACTATCATGGACAGTGCCGACCAAAGCACCACATTAGGCACCAGGCCCAACAACCAGGGAAACATTGTGAATCGGTGGCAGGCCAAGGGGGGACATAAGTCTGCATACATTCACCTTTACCTTAGTTAACAGGCATGCAGAACAGTGATTCTCATTGATATATTTAATTCTATTCATTGTCTTCTTCATTTGTTCATCTTTATTATTCATAACTCTGAACTGGTGTGTGTACATACCTACAGTAGGTACGTTTATGATGTGGCCAGATGCACGGCTCAGTCTGTCTTTGGTTGTCCTTGTTTCAAAGGTGGGATCTTACCTGTCTTTGGCTGACCATCCCTCTTCCCTGGCCACATTCCTTGCCCTGTATAAGGGACTGTAGGAGGAGGTGCAGTCTGCACCATTGAACTTGTTACGCTAGCTAATAGTGAACACCAGGTTCTCCTCATTGAGTCCTTAGGGAAACCACTTCAACAATGTTGTATAATTTGATGACCCCCAAGGGGTGGCCAAAGTTGCAAACCTGTCTCCAAGCACATCTCACCACATCACTCTCACTTGGAAAAAGGCAACATATATATGTAAGGATGCTGTTCGTGGACTACAGCTCAGCTTTAACGCTCAGCTTTTTGGACTACAGCTCAGACCCTGAGCACCGGAACCCCCCCAGGGCTGCGTACTCCATCCCCTCCTGTACTCCCTGTTCACGCATGACCGCGTGGCGACACACAGCTCCAACACATCCTTCAATTTGTAGACAACACAACCATCCTGGATCTCATCTCCAACAATGACGAGACCACTTTCAGAGAGGAGATAAAAAACCTGGCTTAAGTGTTGTCAGGATAACCACCTCTCCCTCAACATGTTCAAGACTAAAGAGATGATTGTGAAATTCAGGAAGCGCCTGGGGGGGTTCATGCCCCCATACACGTTGATGGCGCTGAGGTGGAGGGAGTCTCCGAATTCAAGTTTCTCGGTGTGTTCATCAAAGATGACCTCACTTGGTCAAGCTAGCAAAAGGCTTCTCAACCAGCAACACTGATCTATGATCATACTGGTCACACATGAATTGCAGTTGCTCTGATTTCTTTTTATGTGCATTTAATGTACATTGAATACTCCTTAGTATGTAACATTCATAGGCATTTTACACTCATGTTGTGCCTATAATATTGAATACTTCTACCCATAATAATCATGCATGTTTACATTGTTATGTATATTTTGCTATATTTGTGCTTTGTATATATTTTAAATTGTGTGCCATGTCACAAGAATTTCCTTGTGCATGATGACGCTGTGTTATTTGGTGCATTTGATCAATAAACTTTGACTTGAATTCTCATGATGCTGGTTGCTCAACCTGGAAGCCCTCTGCTGGTGCTCTTGAGGGTGCTCATTCTCCAACTATACAACCACCATTGGTTGGGAACCAATTAACATAAGGAGTTAATAAAGGATGACTTCCTATTTCTACTACCCTATGCGGGACTTCTGGCCATCGTTGGCATACCGAAACCTAACCTTACATGATGGCATTTTGGGAAGGGAGAACATGCAGCTTTGGGAGCTTTCTCTGGAGCTCTCACTGGATATCTCAGAGCAGCCACATTGATTCGCCCCTCTCCCCCATGGGCTACATGTGGTTAATAGCTTTCTGATTGGATTATGAATTGACGCACACATTTCAACACAATAACCAGTCCCTTTTGTATCTATCAGTGCCTCTCTGTCCCAAAGGGCTTCGGCACCACATCAATCTGGCCTGGCATGTTCCTGTCACGGCTGGGCATGGTGCTCCATTCTGCTTTTCACTGAGGAAGAAGGTGTAAGAAGCCCTCTCTTTTGGGGGTAGGTGGAGAGGCAAAACACAAAAATATACAGATTTTGCTGATCAATTCGAAATAGATGCCTGAAGCTACAGTACCCACAGGAGGTTTAAAGCTCACTTTTCACTCCTGTAATAGCGCATTGGTCACTGACTCGCAGTTAGCTACATCATTGGGAGACCAAGGTTCAAATCCTGCTTGAGTATTGCCATGGGACTCCCACAGAGGAGTGTGCAGTTGGCCAACACCACCTTGGTTTTGATGGTTAATATTGGAATTATATTAACCATGTCATGCTTTGGCAGCTCCTTATGGAAACTTAGGTGCTTGTTAGCCCAGTTCTGATAGAACATTGGTGAATGCCTGCCTTCTGGTACGTAAAGATTTAGGTCTACACTTCCTGGTTGATCTAGCATCGAAGTAACAACAAGAATGGCATCAGATGTGATTCGGAAAACACATATCTTGACACTGACTGCCCACCGGGAGTTGCTGTGATGAATTATTGCCGTAATAACTAATGGGGTGTAAAATCTTTCCCAAGTCCCCTTCTGTTTTCGTAATGGCACAAATACCTCAATCAACAATATATGAAAAACAGGCTGAAGAAGATGATTTGAAACAGCAGCCCTGTCCTTGGAGCAGATGAAACTGATGGCGATCGCTGTTGGAATTTGCTAGATTTATCGACGCAATGGGCAGTAGTTGATCATGTTCCCTTTTTCCCTTACAGTTTTTTTCTTTCCACAAGCAATATTTTAAACAAGTTAATATATTTTAGCACACATACTGTTACATGCTTTCAAATTAGATTGATAGTCTTCAAATAGTGTAACATTTCTGGTTTTGTCGTTTCCATATAGCTGTAAATAAACATTTCCTAATACATGCAGTAGCAGACTGTTGTTTTGAGATCCTAACACTATTTTGCAGTTGAGTTTTTTTTGTTTATGTATTATATCTGTGTCTTGTAAAGAACAGGTTAATTCCTATTATACTTTGGGATCTTTGTACACCGCATACCACAATATCTGTTAGATACATAGTGAATTTCAGGCTCTTATTCAAGCACAATAACAAGGGAGGCTTTCCTATTTCTTGCAAAGCAAGACATAAGTAAACATTTTTAAAAAGCTAAATATACTTTTGAGCATGGTATCAATTAGGCTATTCAGTTGCCATAGAGGAAGGAGGCACCATAGTCATTTTCAAGCATTTATAGCATTTAATGGCTGTGATTGCAGAACACTGAGGATGGATCAATAACATTATAATGACTTAACAATACCAACCTAAAGGGACATTTGTAGATTAAAAGACATGGAAAAGGCCTAGAGGAAAACATGTTTCAGACACTATTAGAGAAATGCACCTTTCATCAAGACAGAAATCCAAACCAGAAGGACTAATCTACAATGTGATTTCTTACCAAGATGACAATGGATGTTCCTGAGTGGCCTAGTTACAGTTTGGATTTAAACTATCTTGACAACCGATTACAAGACTTGAACATGGTTGTCTATGAATGATCACCATCCAACTGGAAAGATTTAAAAATAATTTTAAAAAATTATGATGGGCAAATATTGTATAATCCAGCTGTGCAAGACAACCAAAAAAGACTACAGTTTTTTTACATTAATTAACTTAGGGCATTGAATACTAATGTTATAAAGATAGTTTAGTGTTTTCTTTTTTTGACTTTTCCACTTTGACATTGCAGAATATTTTGGGTTGATTGTTCACAAAAAATGTAAACAAAAAACATTTTAATCCCATGATGTGCCCATGATCTCAGTTAGGCAGTGTATAATATATTATATATTCTTTGGCCCTGTCTATCTATATATCAAGGTAATTTTTCATTGCATCTCATCTTTATCTGCTTATCCATTATCGGGTCGCGGTGTAGCAGCTCCAGCAGGGGACCCAAAACTTCCCTTTCTCAAGCCACATTTGCCAGCTCTGACTGGGGGATCCTGAGGCGTTCCAAGGCCAGTGTCTCAAAATAATCACTCCACCTAGTCCTGGGCCTACCTTGAGGTTTCCTCCCAGCTGGACATGCCTGGAACACCTCCCTAGGGAGACGTCCTGGGGGCATCCTTACCAGATGACCGAACCACCTCAACTGGCTCCTTTCGTTGCAAAGGAGCAGCGGCTCTACTCCGAGTTCCTCACGGATGACTGAGCTTCTCACCCTATCTCTAAGGAAGACACCAGCCACTCTTCTGAGAATACTCATTTCAGCTGCTTGTACCCACGATCTTGTTCTTTCGGTCATGACCCAGCCTTCATGACCATATGAGAGGGTTGGAACAGAAATTGACCGGTATATCGAGAGCTTTGCCTTCCAGCTCAGCTCTCTTTTCATCACAACAGTGTGGTAAAGTGAATGTAATACCCCACTGCTTCGATTCCCTGGCCAATCTCACGCTCCATTGTCCAATCGCTCACGAACAAGACCCCAAATATTTGAACTCCTTTACTCAATGTAACGCCTTATTCCCTGTCCAGAGGAGGCACGAAATCAGGTTCCTGCTGAGAACCGTGGTCTCAGATTTAGAGGTGCTAATCCTTATCCCAACCGCTTCGCACTCGCCTGCAAACCGGTCCAGTGAGTGCTGAAGGTTACAGACTGATGATGCCATCAGGACCACATCATCTGCAAAAAACAGCGATGAGATCCCCAGCCCACTGATCTGCAACCCCTCCCCTCCCCGACTACACCTCGATATCCTGTCCATGAACGTTACAAACAGGATTGGTGACAAAGCACAGCCCTGGCCGGAGGCCAACTACTACCTGGAACGAGTCTGAGAACCCAAACACATCTCTCACTTTGGACGTACAGGGATCGGATAGCCCTAAGAAGGGACCTCCTCACTCCATACTCCCAAAACACCACCCACAGTATCCCTGGGGGACCCGGTCATACACCTTTTCCAGGTCCACAAAACGCATGCAGACTGGATGGGCATATTCCCAGGCCCACTCCAGGATCCTTACAACCGTCCAGGACGGAATCCGCATTGTTCCTCTTCAATCTGAGGTTCGACTACCTGTCGAACCCTGCTTTCCAGCACCTTTTTCCCAGGGAGGCTGAGTAGTGTGATACCCCTATAATTGGCTCACACCCTTTGGTCCCCTTCTTTGAACAGGGGAACAACCATCCCGGTCTGCCACTCCTTAGGCCCTGTCCTGACTACCACGCAATGTGGGAGTCGGGGACAGTGCTTTTCCCCTGAGGAGTTGTTCTGCCAAGGAGATTGATAAGGCTTCCCCATCAGCTTCCAGCTCTGCCTCTACTATAGAGGGCGTGTTAGTTGGATTAAGTTCCACAAAGTGTTCCTTCCATCGCCCAATTACCTCCACAGTTGAGGACCACAGTGTTACTGTACACAGCTTGGATGGTTTCCCGTTTCCCCCTCCTGATGTGACGGACGGTCTTCCAGAAGCACCTTGGTGCTGACCGAAAGTCCTTCTCATGGCTTCCCCGAACTCCTCCCACACCTGCTGTTTTGCCTCTTTTATGGCAGATGACACGATCACAAAATCAATCATCGACCTTCGGCCTACGGTACTCTGGTACCACGTAAACATATGAGCCTCTTTATGTTCGAACATGGTGTTCGTTATAGATAATCCATGACTAGCACAGAACTCTAACAGATTAGGGAAGCCGTTCCTCCCTATCACGCCTTTCCAAGTGTCTCCATCATTGCCCACGTGCACGTTAAAGTCCCCTCAGCAGAATTATGCCCCATACAGGACTCCATTCAGTGTTTTCAAGAAGGCCAAATACTTTGAACTGCTGTTCGGGGCTTACGCACAAACAACTGTCAGTCAACAATCAGTCATTTTTCATCTGTCAATTTTCATTTATGTTACAGTGAGTTATAACCACTCAGTCGAAACCAATTGTATGTCACTGGCTGAAGTTACAGCTGCCTCTCTGCTAGGTTATATTTAAAGATTTACAATTACATTAATGAAGCTGTGTGGTAAGGGTTAAGAGGTTGTAATCAGTGCAAATTAACCATGAACTTTATGGGATCCCTATCTCTAGTAGCATAAGGAACAGAATCATTATCACACTAGTTTCAACAGTGAAAATAGAATAGATTTGAAATGTAATTACATTTAATTGACATTTTCTTCTGTAATGGATTGGCTGTTTATACACTTTCCCTTTTCCATTACATTGTCACGCCATTCTCCATATCAGTTTATTAAACCTCCCAATCCCCAGGCCCATCCTACAGGTATGATATGGGTCCTCTATTGGACAGAGAGAAAAGGATGTTTCATTTAGTATTTTCTGCTGTTAAGTCTTGCTAGATTGCAGAGAAGGAAATCAATTGGCAACAGACAGGAAAGGTAATGACTGGGAGTTGAAACAGACTGTCTCCCCGTCATCAGCCGCCTCAGCATCATTGCAGACGGTTTCCTCTCCACTTTAAAGCTCCTCAAGTGCCTTCTCATCTGCTCGAAACCCATTCCCTTGCAAAAAGCATCTTGTCTTTTGAATTGCTATGGAAATATTGGTTACTTAACATCAGCAAATATGAGAGAATGTCCATAAAGAGTTTATGAACCAAGATATTTATAACATTATAAAAACAGCTAATTAACAAGACTTAATTGTATGCATTAATTGTATTTATTGATCAAAGCTGATACTTGAAATATCACAGTGACGTCAGTACTAACCACATTCCATACTGTCTCTAAAATTATTTACATCCTTAATACCAATGTACAAAAAATACATATAAAACAAAAGTAAAAATACAAAACCTAAGACTGGGGATTGTTGGATGTTGACTTTTTCTTTATGACTTTTGTGCACTTAAAGTCCAACTAGAAGATCCACTTGTTGGCTTCCAGGTTTTGGCTGAAGTCTTCTGGTACCCCGTGTGGTTGAACTGAGTGTCCCCAGTGGCATTACAACACACTGCTGCTGTGTCATTGAGATCCACGTTCTATTTCTGGCCATAACCCCGAATTAGACACCACAACAGACTAACATTTTACTATTGTTTATTCTTATTAAAAATAAGATTTTACCTCATTCTCATCCTTACCCTCTTTCAAAAACATAGTCAGACATCCACACACACACACACAGACACACACACACAGACAAAGACACACACACACACACACACACACACACACAAACACACACAAACACACTAACACACACACAAACACTGCAAACTGGTCCCTAATCATGTCAGCTGCAGTTGTAATGAAGGATGAAGAACTGTTCACTTCCATTATATGACCAACAGAGCAGGCTTCGCACTTTGCTTCCTTTTTTCACCTCTGCACCTCGGCATGACTTGTGCTTTCTAAGAAGTGTTTTTGCTCCGCTGCGGTGCCTTACATCTAGCTAGTGGGAGAACAATAGTTCAGAAGGTTAAAGAGAAAGGTTAGTCAAGATGAGATACACAGGTGTACACATAGAGAATCCAGGGAACAATTGGCCGGTGGTTCTCAATCTGAGGTAACACATCATGTTCTTGGCTTATATTGATACGTTATAGGTGGTGTCCCAAATTACACCCAATTTCTTACATGGCAGTACAATTCATTGTGAATATGGTGCCACCCCCTATACAGGACATTGGGTGCTGTTTGGAACGTACTATAGGCTATATGGAACTGGTTAACTGAAATCTCCTGTTTAATATTCACGTCATAGGAAGGAATATTCCTGTTCCATGCAGAAGAAAATGGAACATAGAAAATGGTCTATGTACCTAGTTCCTAGTAACTGTCCAATCTGCTGCTCTACCTGCAATAGCAGTGAAATGCAGTGTCATTGTGGTCCCTTAATCCCATTCAGTTATACACTCAGAAATAAAGTATGATATCTCTTTGTATGAACATGTAATCGCATGTTCATTATATGTGTTATATTCATATTTCAGAAAAGCTTCTGGAGTTTTATTTTGTAGGTTTAACGTTATGCTTCCAGAAAAACGCTAACGTGGATACACATTTTTTCTGGGTTCCATGTTTCATTTCAAAATCTTGACAGTATATACGAAATTCCAAACAAAAGTGCCTGTGATAAGTTAAAGGCTCTTTGAGCCTCCTCAGTGTTGAGGATTTCAGCACATTTAGTTTGAAACCGTGATGCCAAATGTCTTTAACTCTTCTGATCCTATTCTGATTGCTGCAATCCAATCAAAGTTGTTGATCGGATAACTGGGGAGGTACATAGCGTAGTCATCTAAAGCATTGGGCCAGCAGCCCAAAGTTTGTTGTTTCGGATCCCAAATTCACAAAATGTACTTTGTGTCATGCCCTTAATTGTAAATGTTCCTGTAAGTTGATCTGGATGAGGCAAAAAAACTAAGAAATATAGATGGATAAAAAAATAGGTAGTAGGGAAATATAGAGAATATATTTAAATCTTGAATGATTTAAGGTGTAGTGTTAAGTGGCTGTAAACGGCACATAATGTACCAGTGTTTTGAACTATTTTACAATTTGTCTAATTTGTTAATTCAGTACAACATAATTCTGGACCCCATCCAGAAATAATAGCTACTATTCTAGCAGCAGAAAATTGGGATCCTAATAAAATACTAAAACATTCATATGTACAAGAGCCAAAAGTACCAGGTCATGTCTCTGATTAGTCATTTACATTTTCATATACACTTAACTCCATGGTGGAACCTCATGAATTAATAGGAATGATGAAAACATCTGACAAATTAAAAAAGCTGGGAATGAAAAGTATCTTGAAAACCACCTGGCATGAAGGCGCTGTCTATCTCAAGTGTTGTATGTGTAGAGATGTGTGTCAGTGTGTGTGTGTGTGTGTGTGTGTGTGTGTAGAAATGTGTCAGTGTGTGTATAGATGTGTGTCAGTGTGTGTGTGTGTGTGTGTATAGATGTGTGTCAGTGTGTGTGTGTAGATATGTGTCAGTGTGTGTATAGATGTGTGCCAGTGTGTATGTGTGTGTGTGTGTGTATATAGATGTGT